>CM051270.1:3893569-4111069 GCA_027921565.1 Artemia sinica | reverse complement strand
CAACAGTAAGGTCTCTGATACGCTGAATATGATGGTTTAATTTTCATTAAGATTTTATCACTTTTAGGGAGAGTTTCCCCCTTTTTTCGAAAATAAGGCAAATTTTTTCAGGCTCGTAACGTTTGATGGGTAAGACTAAACTTGATAAAACTTTAATATCTGAAATCAGCATAAAAACCCGATTCTTTTGATGTATCTACTGGTATCAAAATGCCGTCTTTTAGAGTTTTGGTTACTATTGAGCAGGGTCACTCCTTACTTATCTACTAGTATCAACAAACAGTTCGTTATTACGAACTGTTTGATGAAACGTCGTTTGATTCAGCACATTCAAAATATTTGGTGAAGGTCCTATCCTTATATAGCATACCAGATAAGCAAGTTACAGGGATTAGTGCAACCTATAGAACTTGTATTTCTGCGATTAAGGTAGGGAGTGAAATTCATAGTTGGTTTGGAATCAGGCTTTAAGCTGGGTTATGTTCCATTTGTAGACTATTTTATTGGAGTTTGTTTTAAGGAACAAAGCAAATGCTAAGGAAGAACATTCTATCAAATAGAGAATACACCACCCCAGGCTTATCCAAGCCTGGGATAAGCCTGGGGTGATATGAGTGTCCTGGATAAGCTTCACAAGATGATTAAATTTCGGAGGCTTTTAGAGTTTTATGAGTGAAAATAGACTTGAAAAGAAATGCTAAAATGACAAAGTCGCTTAAACTAGGGATAGGGACGAGAGTAGGGTAAGAGGTACCATTTTGAATAAAGCTATAGCAATTGCTATGTTATTCTATAGAAGCTCTACACCTTTTCAAAGAGAGTGAGTATCCTCTCATATGGTCTTATGCCCCTTCCATTGTTATTCTATGGGACCTCTACACGTGATTAAACACGTTATGAAACTATGTTTTATTTGCTTATGTCCCGTTGGTACCATTCCAAACGAGTGGGGATTCCCTGCCTGTTCCTAAACATTGCAAAAAAGATAACAATATGAACGGGGATTCCCCGCACAAATTTGTTTCAACTCCAAGTTTTTCAACCAGACTGGTTTTTTCAAGCTGACACCTGTTTTTTAGGCAGCCAATCAGAGACAACGGAGATATTTACTCCTCTCTCTCTCTATCTCAGATAATTTTGTTGTTGTTGCTAGCTCAGTTTCATTGTGGCAGTGAGAGTGTCAACACATGAAAAAATGTTCCATACATGTCCCCTATGTATGCACACACTGGGCAGCTGGTCATCATGTGAGAATTGCACAATGATTGACGAGTATGATAAAAAGTGCAGATTATGCAACCCGTGTAAATTGCATAAAGGATATGCTGTACAAATTAAAGGTTGTAATTCCTGTCATGAAGAGGTGTGTGACTCTCATCCTAGAGGCCACCTATGTTCCAATTGCCATTATGATAAATGTAATCAGTGGGAGAATATGTATCCCGGTATGATTGGAAAGAATCCTAAGCGTGATTTTAGTTTATTGCTAAGAGATTGGTATCGTCGTGGTTTTAGATTGTTCTGGGAGGAGGAAACGGGTCAACGATTCAACTGCTGGAACAACAAAAGAATTTGGTTTCTACGTCATCGTTGTGAAGACAGTGACTACTATGATTATAAGCCCACTGATTTTTATTTGGCTGTGACGGAATGTGATTCGCCGCTTGAGGACACTATTTGTGACATTACTTCAAATAAACAAATTGAAACATGTGAATTCTATAGAATGAATGAGAATAGTATCATTGACTATACAAAGAGATATGACAAGAGTGAAGTTACACTCTATTGTAGAAAATGTGACCCTGACATTGCACTACATCAGGATCAGTACACTGTGAATTCAGATAATCTACCTGCACTAGTTGTTGTCGACAAATACCTATACCTAGTAGAAGATGAAATCTAAAGAGTAGAAAAGTCGTTTTATCATGTATATAAATTTTTATTAATAAACAATTTCACATACATTTTTAGAACATTTTATTCGTAGGGCACTAAAATCAATATTAAATACGCTTGTAAGTATATTTTCCACTAGAAAGTCGTTCAATCGAGGTAAGTCAACGTAGATGTCGAGAAACTGCTTGTAGGTGCAGCCACGACATCTGAACATGAAAAAGAGTAGTGCATGAAAGCCACATGTCTTAGTCGTTAAATCCTGTACTCTTCGTTGATTTTGAATAATGGTTTTCCCACTGCTTTCAATAAAGTTGCTGATGTATGGTGTGTAGAATTTATACGATAGACCAAGAGGATCAAAAAATTCAATATTCTTCGCTGTTTGAAAGATGCATAGCCAATGGCCGGTCTTCAAAGTCGATGGACTGCTATTAACAATGATTAGGGTATTGTTAACACTTGGAATTTTTTCAATGAAGTCCGAAGGTATGCAATAGGACTTGTACTGGGACATGTATGGATCCATACTAAATACGTTGATTATTTGGTTTGTGTTCATGGTGCTAGGTCTAGTAGAACACTGCCGTCGGGTGTGGTTTCCCAATAGGTTTCAAATTGACTCAGTGATATTAGCGTGATACTCTCAGTCAAAGCATCGGCAAATGTACACTCTAAACGTACATTCCCTGTTCGTACTATGCTCATATCCTGAGTCCCCGACAAGTCCAAAACAATTACCCCATGATTTTTTGAAAACATTGAATCGGTTATTCCATTTTCAAATAGTTGAGAGTCATGATCTAGGGATTGCATGGTCAACTCGTACAGAGTTCTATAGGATTTTTTGTCAAATGATAGAGTGTACAGTGGAATACCATTCACTTTGCACACAAGGCTAGATAGACCGAAAAAATTAAAATCATGGGGGGATTCAGTCCAGGATCCAACAGCACTGCCACTCTTCACAAAGGCTAAAGCCAATTTTGATGGGATTTCTCCATTGATAAATGATGAATCGCTGTAGCTACGAGAGCCGGTGGCAATGTGACGTTGATTGGTGATCGTATGGGGGACAAGAAGTTTAATGTTGTTGCCATTGGCTCTTAGCTTTTCCACTGCCAATGCAACAGAGCTCATAACTTGTTGTTTTCGGACGTGGAGAATTGCCGATGTGATAATGACATTTGCATCGGGTGCTGCAGGAAGTGTTTTTCTCAAAATGAAATTCGATGGGGCCAGCTGTAACTTTATGTCAATCTTGACATTGGGGGGTAGCCATTGGGATATATTGAATATCTCATGATTTAATTTTCCAACCAGATGATACTCTTGGGTCACTGCAGTAGTCAACTCACCGTCAGTATCAACACCTGATCGATATTCATAGCCCAATGATAGTCCTCTCAACTCCTTGTATGCCTTTGGTGTCATCATCATAAATTGTATGTAGCTTGCATAGTTTGATAAATTATTGCTAGTGCTCACCAATGTTCCATTAATAAATACATTAATTTGTTTGAATAGGTTGTGTAGAATACAGTTTTCGTAGGAGAGACCATCGGCAGCATTTGGAGTTCTATTATCTGACTTTTTCTTCACCGCAACATTTAAATCAATAAATGTTGATGACAAATCAATGAAATGGTCTTCATTGGAAAATATTTGAAAGTGTATATTTTCCGAGAGGGGTTGTTGGGGATGAAATTATTCATAGTAGCCATACTTGACACTGACATCAACATTTTCAGCATTGAATAGATTCAATGAGGAACTAATTGATGGATATGATTCCTTGTGGGGGAGAAAAGTCATCTTAAGAGAAGAAATCCTTCTTTGATCTAACAATCTTTTTCTTCTTCTTCTTCTGCTTATTGGTCTTCCTTGTTTTCTTCCACAAAGTCCTTGTTGATGTCCTTCGCTTCCCGCCTGGGTGGAGACTGATGAGTGAATGACGTGCACGCATCCTTTTCAATCCCTCCCCATTTTGTCGAGATTTTAATTGCTCACCAACGGCTCTTGCTGAAGATCTAATATTTTCCTTAACACTCTCCTTGAAATTCTTGCCCGACCCCCAGTCCTGTAGTGTGGAGGCAGCAAAATTTGATGCAGCAGGTACAAGATATTTTCTGGCAAGGGGTAGTGCAGAACGAAATAGCCTAGCAAACCAGCTACCAAGACCATAGCCAGACATTGCAGTACGACCCTTGTAGTAGTCCAATCCATTGCCTATTTGACGTGGACTAAAAGCACCAACATAGCAATCGATATCGGGGCAGACAAATGGAATTCTTCTATTGTTCATTTTAGGTGATTGCGCTGTCGCCGACAATGGGTCGAAAATGACATGTAATCACTGCTAAGCCTTTTGAAATTGCTAGAGGATCACCGAATTCAGTTCTTAGTGTTAACTGACAGAGTTCCAAATAGGAAGTGTTTACGGGAACATACTGAAGATGCTTTATATTGTAGTGGTGAATATGTTCTTGATTGGTTTTTCGTTCAAGAACTCGTAGGAGGGGAACATTTGAGTTAACGACTCTCGATGTTTCCACAAATGAAGCGTAGAGAAATATACAAGTGTCCGTGGAGAAGGCAGGTGGGTAGTCAGCAAAAATGAAATTAGTGTTTTCCGGCACTTTTACCGTTGATTATATTGAGCTTAAAGCCAAGAACATCCTTTAGGTTATCATTGAGAATAACCTTTTCATTGGTAATAGGTGAACTAATGTAGATCTTGCCCTCCTCCTTTGAATAGTTGAAATGAAAAGCTCCTTTTTTACGAGCGGAAATTCTTTTATTGATAGTACGACATAAATCATTCATACAGGTGAGCTCCTCGTAGGGTAATACAACATATGGATATTCAAATGAATTGATCTTTTCAATTTTTTCTCGATCGTTAACGAGTGGCCAATCATCCTGTTGATCGCTAATGAGTGGCCGATCATGGGGTCTAATTTTTATTTCATATTCACGATCGATTGATCGATTGTCGATTGTACGACACAAATCTCTCATATCATCATATTCAATATATTTCAATTTGGCATGTGGATATTCGCTAGATTTAAGTGCTCCAACCCATTCATAGTCGACAAAGAGAGTCCAATCGAATGGTATAACTTTTATATCATACACAAGATCCTTTCTAAGGATGTCATAGGTATTTTTGAGAATACAGTCGACAAGAGCCACTTCATACGCACCGTCAAATTTGATGGCGGGGGAGAGTTTTGTCCAAAAATCACTTGTTCTATTCAAGTCGTTGTAGAGAGGATCGGAAACATTGGAAAGAAAAGTTACATAGAAATCATTGGGCATTGTCAATATCTTCAACACCGATCCAAGAATCAAAATCAGAGTTGTATCCTAGCCACCGAACAAGTAACTGTTTCTTACCCCTCCGATTGCGTGTCTTTAATATCTTTTCAATTTGATAGACTTCACTATTATTATTTTTAACTTTTTGTAGTTCATAGTCATAAAAGCCGCCGAGAATCTCTTCATCTTTGGTATCGCGCAAACGATAAGTTATGGGTTTAGTGTCTAGGATTTTTGTCACTTTAAAAAGTTCTGTGGACCACAAGTAATTCCTCTTTTCAAAAACATTAGTTGTCCTATTAATTCGAACAGTATCACCAACATTGAATTTATTTTTCTTCTTGACAATCGTTTCATTGGAATACTGTTTAAGAAAGGTGTCAATTGTATCATGATCAGAATGATGAACTTCCGTTGGCGTAGAGTTGGACAATGATCGATGAGGTCGTTGATTATAAATCAACATGATTTTATCTAAATCATGAATAAAAGCCGGTGTATTTTTCAATGTACAATATCTTGAAATTAAAAGTCGAATAGTTCTTATCAATCGTTCGGACAATGCAGCCTTTACAGGACTACGACTATGATAGAGCAGTGTACTATATTTCACTAGTACTTTTGCAACATGGGGATCAACAAATTCACTACCACGATCCGTTTGAATTTTTTTATATGAATCCTGTTCGAGAATACTTTCAATGGCCTGAGCAACTTCAACGCCTCTCTTTGATCGCAATGGAATTGCATATGCATAGCGACTAAAAACACTGATTGCAAGTAGAATGTACTTGTACGGTGTATTGTGACGTCTTTGAATCTCATCTAGAGTCAGGAGATCTGCTTGCATTATATGCAATGGGAAAAAGGCTTTAGTTTTTCGATATTGATTAGCACGAAGTCTATGATTTCTATGCAGAGTGTAACTTGATTCATTTTGTAGATAGTCTTGTACACTTTTAGTGTGAACACCAGTGACCTTGGAAAGAGTGGTGGGTGAACTTAAACTCCCCACCTCACCAATATTTTCATAAACACGTTTCAGAACTTCAACCATTTTGAACGTAAACACGTTGTGTAACGTCCGCTACCCTTTTGTATACTGGCGGTTGGTGGTGGTGGTGGTGGTGACGTTGACTTGATACGTCTTCTCTTTTGTCTAGCTATCAGTGGTGTGCTAGTATTTTCCAAAATTGATTTAAAATCTTCTTCTTCTTCTTCATATTCATATTTTAATGGTGTTGACAATGATGCATGTTCATTTAATTTTTTTTAGAATTTGTCTATTGCTAATAAGACTTTTGGGGAAGTTTAATGTATTTAGAAAGTTGTAAAGATGAGCGTCAAATGATAATAGTCCTTTACGATTTGTAATCATATCATAGATTAAATCAAGTAGATTATAGCTCTTGCCCTGAATTATAATCCCTTTCCCATTGCTCTCAACTTGAATATGATCTTGACCACTTTCCATGAGATAGGTTAGGAGTCGTTTACTTTGTTCACGGTATGAGTGGGGCCTTAGATTTCCAATTTTCAATACAATTTAATCCAATTCTTCCTTCTTTAATTGTGTTCCAGCAGCAGACTCTTGAGGAGATGATTCTTTTTTGTGATCAATAGCAGCAGCAGCAGCAGTGGCCTTCACACGATAGGGCTTATGTTTCTCCACTCGGCGAAGTGCATCTTGAAGTAAAAGCAGTTTTTTTATCATCCTCAATATTCTCGTTGTCAAGGAATTTACTCAATTGTTCTCAAAGTGTTCCACGGGTGAGAGGGCGAGTTCTATTGGAGTCAATTTATAGGGTTTTGCCATTCTCTAGAGAAAACTGTTTACAAGTCCTGCAATTATTGGCAGTAAAAGCGTGAAAAAGCTACCGCCCGCCTGAAGAAGTCGTTTCTTTTTAAAATTATTTCCTTTGTTTTTAGAGGCCAATGTACGTACAATGGAACGATGTTGCTTTGCCTGTTGCTTAACTACTTCTGGCAGTTGAACATTACCCTCGATCAAATTTAAACAAAGTTCAGATATTAGATTAATGAAATCATTGTCAATACCATGTTTGAGTATCGCTTTCCTAAGTGGAGGTTTTGAAGTGCTTAGAACTGAAAACAGATGTCTATTTTCATGTAGTTTCTTCAGTGTCATGATACCGACTAATAGGTCTTTTTAGTGTTCACAGGAAGATATACTGTAATTTCATTGTCAAAAATATCTGTGACTACACGCAGATCCTCGGGTGTATTTTGATTAAGATCTAATAGGATATAGCCGTGGGGTTTATTAGTTGCCTGATTGTATGCTGAGAGCAGAAATTTGGGGGCACCTGGATAGATTTGTTTATTGAGGGTTATTAGCGAGCTAGAATCACGAACAACTCTGTAGATGATATAGTAGGTGCAGTTCAATGGAAGTGTTCGCATACATTTGCTCTGATGAAAGAGATTGTGTAGAACCAGAGTAACGGAAATCTGTTCATGATGAGAGCGAACGGTGAACAATTGCAGCATTTCCTGGGACCATTGTTCAATAGATTCAGCCAGGTCGTCAATGATCAGCCAAGAGTTTGGTTCAATAATGCTGAAAACATCAAGTCCCTGTATGAATTGTATCTGCACCAAACCCGTGGTGGCAGCAATTGCTTTCATTTTATCGTATGACTCCTGCCAAATACTGTAACAATAGTAGATTTTTTCGGCTTTTCCACAAACATTTTATCGCAATTTTTAATTATTTTAGTTAAGAGTGTTGTTTTGCCCGACATTGAGGGCCCACACAGAAACGATCTGAATGGTGTTTTAAATTGATACATGTTCCCTTCAACAGTTCACCTGGACAACTAACTGTAGACCATAGCTGTCTAATGACTAAATAATTTCCCTACTACTACTACTACTACTACTACTCCATTCAAGAATAATAATAAGAAGAAGAAGACGAATAAAGAATCATATTTTCTGTTATTATATGCATAAAAAAGTAACAATACTTAAAAAAATACTACATTGAAAAAAAGCACATTAAACTTGAAAAAAATACAACATTTACATAGGCACAGAGAGAGAAAAAAAAACACTTAAATAAATACACTCTTTTTTTGTTTATTTATTTATAGAAAAAATACAACATTTATTAGAATAAAGCACTTAAAATAATATCACTTTTTTAATTTGAATGCAACATTTACAAAAGCACAAAAATCTGCTCTAAGTCCAAAAAAAAGATAACTTTGGTAGTGGCTGGCGGTAAGCCCCCGCTGGCGGCCGGTCCCCCCCCCCCCCAAGCCGCGAGGCCCCCCCCCCAAAGGTTTTAGGAAAAAATTTACTGGACTTTATTCAAACCGAGACTTTCCCTATGGATAACACATTCGGCCCGGTCTGAAGTTAAATAGTGCCCAAGGGGGAGGGTATTCACACCGTCTTGACAAACATAGACCTTGTCGGAGATGGTAATCATGGCAATTTTCTCTACATTTACAGTAAAGTTCCTGTAGTTGATGGAACGAATTGCCAACAATTTGGCTCGTGGAATTGTATTTTGAACAATACAATTCCTATAGATGTCCATGTTGAAATTCTTATCCACATAGTGCGTGGGTACTCCTTTGCAACGTTTCTTGATTTCCTCGTCGAGTGTCTGTATAAAGTACACCTTCGGACTTACAAACACACCACTGGAAATCATGTCGCTTCCCGTTTCAGATTTAAAAAATAAAAGCTGATTTGGCGCCCGACGTTTCACTAGCTCTGGGTATAGCCCACTCCAATTGGTGTAGTCCAGCCGTGAGCTGATAATTTCACCGTGCGCCAAATCATCAATTAGATTTGGGGTTTTTACTTTTAACAGTAGAGAATCTGTGTCCCCGTAGCAGACCTCTACTTGCCCCTTCTCCGGCCACTGTACCCTAGCCACATTGTAGTAGAATTCCAACATGAGCTTTTTAGAGATCTCCAAGATCGCACTGCCTGCAGCAATATTTTTATTCAGGACAATGCGTCTTTTTTTCCTATTCAATAGTACCATGTCCGGGCCAATGATTGTGAAGGAAGTGTAATTTGGATCGGCAATAATTCGAGCACATTGTTTGGGGTCGGTCACGACGTCACAGCGATTTCTATTGCGAACACTCACACATTTTGCCGAAAGCCGAATTCAAAATGAGTTTATAAATTTCTTTTTCGGCTTTCGTCTGCGCTTCAGAACGTTTCTTGACAAAAGTGTCAACAAACGTTTTTAGATATGGTTTTTGGCTAAACTGGAGCGCTCTATGAACCTTTGTGACGTTGAAACCGTTGTTGCACATCCATTTTAAAGCCACATGATGTACAACAATATTTTTTTTCGGCAGAAGGTCAGCAATAAGTTTTTGTTTTGAAGGTGACCAATGCAATCCGTCCTCCTCGACTAAACGCCTATTGCGGGGGCTCAAAGAGTCCCTAGTCACAGGTCTATTGATGCACGGGAAAACAAAATCCTTTACTGAATCGTGAAGCTCAACTGGTATCTTCCCATCAATTTCAAAAAACCATCCAACCGGTCCATTCTCCTCAACACTGTCAATGTTGGGGAAATGGGGAGCTTGAGGGTCATTGAGCCATTTATAGTCACCGCAAGGTAGCGCATAATGGGACATGGCCGAGGGGTAGAGAGAATTCATATCAAGGAAAACTGCATCCGATTTTGTCCCCGTCTTCTCTCCAGTTGGATCAGTTTCCAAGATACGATCCCTGTGAAAAACAAATCCACCCCTCATTGACCTTTCGATGAACAGATGCTGATCAATGTCTGTGATTAGCCCGATTTTTTCCCCACTAATTTTTAGGATGAGGTCCATTACCAGATGAGATGAAAAATAATAGCCCAAATCAAGATTAAATTCCCCATAGATTTTGTCCGTATTTTTACACATAATGTCTAACAAAGTTAACACATCACTCGACAAATACAGCTTGCAGTAGTCAAACCCATTTTTACACCCTCCCTCTGCCCAAACTTTTTTAGCAAAACTGTATTCATCGGGGGTGCACCTACGGTCATGTAGACTGTCGTAAAACGATTCAATCGAAGGAATAGTTTCCTCGGCGAATCTCGACATGGAACAATAATAATCATAAGGATAGATGCCCTTGACCGTCAACAAATCATATAAATCATTTGGAAATTGTTGCTTGAGAAGGGGGAAAGCGTTGCAGCCGTCATCGTTTTTCTGCACCTGAATTAATTCGCTCAATGATTTGGGGAAAAAACTGTAGGAATCTAAAAAGCGAATTTTATTCGTGTACTCAACGTCGGCTTCAACAAATTTCCACATAAATTCCAAAACAAGCAACTTTTCCGATGATTTAGGAATGATTTTGTAGGAAAAGCTGTCTATCACCCATAAATCATCCACTGTTCCATTTCTTTGAAGATGTGCCATTGCTGGTAGCACATACTTCAGATCGTAGTTAGAGTTATGTATAAAAACCGGAAGAAAGAGTTGCTGTTTAATTTTTAAATTACATGAATTGTGAGCCCACCCCCAAAAGTTACTTTTTCCCGTTGAATTGGGGTCAATAAGGTGATTGTGATCCTGGACCGCGTCTTTTGGGGCAAGAACACCTCTACAAACCCAGCAAATTGTCCCCTTTTCTAGTGCCAGTTGCTCCTTATCTGATAATGTCATTGGGTAGTTGGTGTGACGCAATCGTGAAATTGCGCCGTTTGCTGTTTTTATTAAAGATATCAATAAATTTTCCATACTACCCTCCTCATCCATAGCCAAAAAAAACTCTTCCAATTGCATTTTATTGTTGGAATCACGACGGGCATGCGCATAGGAACACGCAACTAGTTTGTGTTCCTTGACTATATTTGGCCTTGATGGGTCTGATACCTCAACCAGTCTTGATTCACAATCCAAAGACACTTTATCAACTTGTAGCAGGGAATTTTGGAAATTTTTAAATTGTAAAGTATCTTTGCCTTCTGTCGGCATTTCTATTCGTTGATTGCCATGAATTTTGCAATGCCCCATGTGATCCGAGAATGTTCGCTCAGATCTAAATGGGGAAAGGCACATGGGGCAATAGAGACGTGCCCCTTTCTGAACGCCTTGGGATAGGAGTCGACTTATTGCTGTAACGGGAAAAAAATGACCATAGGAATTTACATCTTTGGGAGGCTCGTAAATAACCCAAACCCAATTTTTAACATTATCCACCATCGGTGTCCTCACTGAATACACAACCCCTTTTTTATTTGGTTTCTTTCCCCCATCTACAAATTCCGTGTCATACTGGAGAACAACCACCCCCAACCCAAGATTTTCATTTGCTTTTTCAAATATGGTTATTTCTTTCAAGGACACCGGATATTTCCCCTCTAAACAATCAAAATTTACTTTAGGGAAATTTTCTCCACCGTTACGAGCAAGTCCGTCGAGATTTTTCATTGTTGACTCTTTGTTTAATGTTTTATGGGCTGCTGCTAAAAATGCGTATTTAAAGCATTGCAGCCCTTTTTCAAAATTGAAACCTTGAACCCCTCTGTAGCCGACAAATCTGGGTGGCATTTTATTCGTCGACTAGCCCCCGCCCCTCTTAAAATAAAGTTTTTTTTTAAATCTACTGAGATTCAGATCCATGTGTTCAATGCATAAAATTGTGGACCCACTCCCCCTCTCATTAAACGTGTCCAAAGTCGAAATTAGTTTATTTACCCAGTTAAAAAAGTTGTCCTCAAATTCGTTTAGACCAGGGTAAAAAGTCTGGTTGCCAGTTGAAAAATGAAAATAAAAAATTTCAACAGATGTCCCCTTTTGTAAATAAACTTTTTGATTTATTGATGCTTTAACCCCCCCTTGACCCTCCCATTTCTGAATCTGAATCTCAATTTGTGCTCGAATTCTGTCGATGTAGCTATGGAGAACATTCACGGGGTCTGTTAAAATAATGCCCTCGTCAATCGCATTTTCCTCGGGGGATTAAAATCTACCCTGTATGTTTGTAAGTGACCTAGAGCAGATTCTAAAAAATAAAATTCACGTAATTCCGGGGACGTGACACTATTTTCATGTCCTGCACCTATTTGTACAGGACCCAATTCACTAATTATAAAACTATCGTCGAAAATGTCCCCGGGAACATTAGGTCCAACAATTTGCATAAGACTGTCCATTTCTTCAGCTGTAAATTGAAAATCCAGGGGGACACCAAATAACGTACCTTCACTAACATCATCATTATCCAGCGAGAGGGGACAATTACCCATGATACTTTGAAGTCCCGGACCAGGGAAGGCAGAAGTTTTCACAGCTTCCCCCTGAAACTAGAAAATGAATGGATTAAGTTTTTTTCTTTGACGAAAGTTTTATCACAATTATAACACACTTTTTTTTTATCAAACAATTTTTTTTCTTAATTGGATTCGAATTTATCAAACAAATGCATAATAAATTACAAATTTTTGCTTATAGCATTATTTACAAAAAAAAGCATAATAAATTACAAATTTTGTTAATAACACACATACACACGCACACACACGCACACAAACACGCACACACACACACCACACACACACACACACACACACACACACACACACACACCCACACACACCCACAAGCACACACACACACACACAAACGCACACACACACACGCTGAAATATTCTTAAAGGTTAAAATTGCGTTTCTAACCCCTTAGCCTATATTCCATTAGCCTATAACGTGCTGCGGAAACAGCATCAGATAGAAATGCGCTGTGGAAACAATTTATGGGAGGTCTGAATTTCTACTTCAAAAATTCTTAATTTTCTCATAACTTTTGATGGATTAAAGTAAACGAAAAATTTAAAGATATTCAAAATCAGCATTAAAATACAATTCAGTTGATATGTATAATGAAAAAATTTCAGCGCTCGGATCAAAACATAAGAAATAATGATATGGAAATAAATGCCATTCAATCATTACATCGATATTGAATTTACACTGTCTCAATGAATTATCGAGTAGACGCGGCGCATGCACCGCTCACACACACACACACACACACACACATACAACAATCATTACGCCGTTATTGAATTTGCAATATTCTTTATACTATCTCAATGAATTATCGAGTAGATGCAGCACATGCACCGCTCACACACACACACACATACAACAATCATTACGACGTTATTGAATTATCAGGTATACAGAAAAATAAGCGGCGCATGCACTGCACACACACACACCTTCAAATTGACTGGGGGGAAAAAGAATCATTAGCGAGAAATAATATTTGAAAACTCACATTTAAATTTGCAGCTTGCATGTCGAGAGCTGTAGGAGCCAAATCATTCTCGCCTTGCACTGGTCGTGAAGGGCCCGGCAACGCTTGATAGGGGATGACCCCCCGATCTTGACCAGATGAGACTGATGCATTATGAAATCTATCCATTCTCTCTTGAATTTTCTGCCAGGTTGCATAGAGGTTCGTGCAGAGCTGACACTGGCTTGAGAGACTCCTGGCTGGTCCTTAGAACTTGTAATGGATTGCCCTGTAGCTTGCATCAATGTGTTATCACCCCATCTTGGTTTCTTTTCTGGAGGGGAGTAATTGTAAGAATCTTCCTCCACCTTAAAAAGAAGGAAAATTTAGTAAGGGAATAATAAGCCCTCTTTTACAGATAAATTGCCCTATAAAGTTTATTCTGGTGTTTGTAGCACTCTGTGTCTTAGCACTTTAGAAATATTTAAAAGAAAAGCTTTTAAAGTAAAATTTTTGAAAATTTTTAGTTTGGGGGGAAGGGGGATTTCAAAAACATCCCCCCCATAATATAATTTATGAAAAAGCCCAGATTTGGAACGAAAATAAGCCATTTCCATAAAAACTAAACTATAAAGCTTTTTGACCGTAAACACTAGTTTTTTGTGAGAAAATTATAGAAAATACATTTCGCTGGGTCAGATGTGAACCTTTGGTTATGAAAAAGCGCAGCTTTGGAACGAAAATAAGCCATCCCCGTAAAAACTAAACTATAAAGCTTTTTTGAACGTAAACACTAGTTTTTGTGAGAAAATTATAGAAAATACATTTCGCTGGGTCAGATGTGAACCTTTGGTTATGAAAAAAGCCAAGCTTTGGAACGAAATAAGCTATTTTAAAATGTATAAGAATTATTTATTTAACAGAAATCCACGCTTTTTGAATGGCCAAAGCGTTTAGAATTACACAAATCCTTGTCTTAATCATCAACCTTTTGTTTTCATAACTCAGATAAGACACGTTTAAACTCTGACTTCAAAAGGGACTCTCCGTAATTATAAACACATGTGGTTTTTAGACTGGAAAAAAGATTTTCTGATAATTGGGAAAAAGGGGCATTTTTTGAACGAAATAATTAAAAGTAAGGGATTATGATCGTAACACAGCAGTGGATGAGAGAGTTTTTGTTTTACATAATAGAAAAAAGCATACTTAGCGTTTTCTATCGAATATACTCATTATATTCTTAAGGTTTTGTATTGTTGGAGGGGAGGGGGGCTAAGTCCCCCTGAAATTTGAATTTACTAGTAAAACATTTTTTTTGGAAATAAAGAATGAAAGTGTACTCACATTGAAAATAGAAATATCCATTGTTTCAGAGTTAATAAAATCCAGTGTACTATGCTCGATATGCTAATACATAGTGAAAATTAAATTCCAAAAGCATGAACATTTTATATGAGGTTTCAACGACGAATTGTTAAGGAGTTCTCTGATTGGCTGCCTAAAAAACAGGTGTCAGCTTGAAAAAAACACTCTGGTTGAAAAACTTGGAGTTGAAACAAATTTGTGCGGGGAATCCCCGTTCATACTGTTATCTTTTCTGCAATGTTTAGGAACAGGCAGGGAATCCCCACTCGTTTGGAATGGTACCAACGGGACATAAGCAAATAACACATAGTTTCATAACGTGTTTAATCACGTGTAGAGGTCCCATAGAATAACAATGGAAGGGGCATAAGACCATGTGAGAGGATACTCACTCTCTTTGAAAAGGTGTAGAGCTTCTATAGAATAAGATGGTAATTGCTATAGCTTTATGCAAAATGGTACCTCTTACCCTACTGACGAGTATGTAGATGTTAGTTCAAAGAGAAATTGACGAAGTGAATAGATAATTTTAGGAATAAAGGCAGACGGCATGAAGATGTAAAATGTAGAATAGTGAATCTACAGGCTGTTTTGTTTCGTAGTTGGGGAAGATTTTCAAGGATGTAACGATAGGCATTAGAAAAAAGATTAGGATACTACCAGCTAAGGTAAAACATAGTGGAAACTGCGCGGAATTTGTTGCTTGATTGCACTGACTGTATGATAAGTCATTGTAACGAAAAACCGAAACCATTAATGACAAACTGAGATTTTCGGCAATTCAATCGGGCCAAAACGAAAAGCAGGGCGTCCTGTAATGATAGGGTGTAAAGAGTAAAGCTTTGAACAAAGTGGGGAGGAAGAAGAGCATACATCGTTTTCAACCTCAGCGAGGAAGGGGCTTGGCGCTGTGATGAATTAACAGCTGCAGTCGTAATAGCAATATTCTTTGCTAATACTGGGGTTACTGAGACCACCTAAAACATCCCCTTGAAATGACGCTCATGTTGTCTTGACGTAATTACAAATAATTCCTGAGTGAAGAATACCCTTTTCAAGCAATAAATAAAGGCCAACCAACTCCTCTATATACCTAAGATGGAAAGGTTGTTTAGAAGATGAAAACACATGTAGACAACAAAAATTAAACTTGGGACACCAAAAATAGACAAGGGCCCTGGCGTTTTGAGGGGATGGGGGAACAAGCCCAAATTCTATGGCAGAGAATTTTACTATCCAGAAAAATATAAATGCTGTTGATCTGTTATCGTTGAGAGGGAAAGTATTTGCTTCCTGCCTTCCCCTTTGGAAACCCCTTTGAAAACAAAGCAAAAGCTTAGAATAGGTATAATACAGAGGAATAGAAGGTAGTTTCAGATAAGTTTCGAAAAAAAAAACAGAAATAAATTCCTTATATTTCAAATGTAATTTGAAATTAGTTCTGACAAATAAAATATAGTTCTTTTCCGAAAGTAAATTAACAACTTTCTAATATTATCCAGATAATATCTGGAGGCTTGATCCATATCTAACCAAGAGGCCATGGTCTCATGAACCCATGACTTAAACCGTGTGAAAAACAAAGTTACTGCAAAAATATATCAAAATGGACAAAAAAATATGTGCTGAAACAAGCTCGTTTACCAGCTCAACTACTATACATTTTAATTGCTCAAAAGAATAACCATGGGAGGGGGTGAATTCTGAAGGGACCAAATCCGTCAAACAGCAATCCGGGCAACACGCATAGCATCTATTAAATATGTAACCTAATCTAGGTACCTTTTATTACCCCTTCAACCCCGCAAATTAAATTTTAAATCTTTGTCCTAAAAAATAAAAGACCGTAATCCGAGCAACACGCGAGAAAGACCGCATATAGAATCTCAAAGTTGCTATATGAAAAACAGGTTTCTGCAGCCTGGTGAGGTATTGCTCACTCTGTGACAAAGATTTAATCTTTAATTTTTTGGGGTTGATGGGGCAATAAAAGGTACCTAGGTTAGGGTTGGTTACGCACTTAATAGATGCTATGCTTTCACAAATGTAAATTTGTTAATTTACTTTCGGAAAAGAACTATTTTGCATTTGTCAGAACTAATTTCAGGCGAAATACAGCACATCTAAAATTCTCACATAACAATCTCCTTTCTGCCAATTTGGAAAAAGCGGTTATTTGATCTGGACAATTCGAAAGATAATAATTTTTTGCTTTAATTGAAGTATGGAAAGTTTGGGTTATAAGGCTTTAATTTTTGATTAGTTAGCTAAACTTATTTGTTTGCAGATGAGGATTTGGAGACTAGGACACTTTGAACTTGAGGACTAAGGTCCTCAATGTGTTACATTTTGTAAATTCAGCATTACAGATTAGCAAACTTTATAATTAACAATTTAGAAATTATTCCTTCTTATCAACCCGAATAACTACCGGTATAGGTCACATATTTCAAAAGTTACTTTTAACACAAAAGCTGTTTTTTTTTTTTTTTTTTTTTTTTTTTTTTTTTTTTTTTTTTTTTTTTTTTTTTTTTTTTTTTTTTTTTTAACTCGAAGGTTTATAATAAACATAAAATAAGTAAAATCTTATTCTTTCGCAGTGATAATGCATGCCGAATTAGCATTTTCAAGTAAACATAATAACAAATAAAGCAATTTTATAAAAAGTATTATTAAAGTTCTGCCACGAAAAATACGGCCCAAAATAAGTTGAAATAAATAAATTTTAGAACAATAAAAAGTAAATGAAACTGGAAAGAAACAAAACACAAAAATAAAAAGAAATATATAATAGAACAAAGGAAAATAAAAGGTCCTTGGGCATTATATTCTATATATCCAACATGTCCAATACGTGAGCCTTTTCAATATATGTACGTCCATTGAATTAAACTTTAGCAGTGCTTGTGCCGCAACTTAGAGAAAAGCATCTCTGTTCGGTGATGTGGCATTGCTTAGTCAAGTGGTTCCCAACTGATTTCGGTCATTCCCCACCTAGGCATTTCTAATATCCTGATGCCCTCCACCGAGGTATTTAAATTTTGCTGTTCAAAATCTTTCGAGCATACACCCAAAGGAAGCTTAAAACGATATTATCTTTTTTCGGGTCATCCTCTGGGCACATTTTATACTAAAGAAAAATACTGTTTGAATACAACACCCTATATACAATGTGTGACGTCCAATACTGTATCTTTTTTGTGCTGTTAATGAATATGAATGTGACGTCATTCCCATGAAAATGTTTTTTTTTTCTTCAAAATTAAGGCTCTAAAGCATAGTCGGTCGAAGGTTGTATTTTCTGCCCATGACCACCAAAATAGTGGGGCATTCGCCCCATGTTGGGAATCACGGGTTTAGCCAGAAATAGAAGCAGAGGGTATGCGGACTTCCCCTAAGGATAGCAATAGCCTTTCTTATCAAATAAATATAATGCAGATGATCCTCTTTAAAACTATCTTCAGGACTATTTTTCAAACAGATTCAATTCTGTCATCAATGAGGCAATATCACTAAACAGGGGCAAATATAATCTAAATTAAGACGAAGAAAAGCAAGGGAAAACACAGGGCATGTGACTCAAAACAGGTAGCTTCATTAATTCGAGGGAGCCAACAGCTGGCTTGCTGAGCTTGAAATACTTTTTTGTTCCATAGGGGGTAATAACTCCCTTACCCTTCAGTGTTGCTACCTTTGTTATTGCACGAAGTCAAGGAGGCACACTTGTGCCTCTTTAAAGAGGCGACCCACCACAATGTTAAGCAATTTCCGGTCCTAGAGGTCGCAGAGAGACGGCGGTGATCGCATTTTGTAGCCCAAGCTCAAACTAAGAAACGTGCAAAATTTCATCCTCCTCCGACTTTATCTTCATGGGGTAAACTGGGCTGGAAGTTTCGACCCTCCCACCACAGCCCCCCTTTAACGTTGTCCGATCGTGCTGAAATTTAGAGGTTAAGCTTTCCTAGGGCCCGGGAGCTTATCCTCGAAATTTCAGCTCAATCCGATCACTCCTTCCCTGTTTTCCAAAAACCAGATATAGCCACTTAATGTTCATTTCTCTTTGTTTTATTAGCCACGCCTACAGGCCACAGTTGGCAACGGATCCGGGTGAATGAGGACTCATTCGAAGCAGAATTCGACCTGTTAGGGCCTTTTGATATTTTCAGACCGAAAAAATTATCCCCGAATTTACATTTACGAAAAACCTCGTTTTCCTATAAGAGCCCATGTTAAATTTTCCCACCACAGCCCCCCTTTAACGTTGTTCGATCGGGCTGAAATTTAGAGGTTAAGCTTTCCTAGGGCCCGGGAGCTTATCCTCGAAATTTCAGCTCAATCCGATCACTCGTTCCCTGTTTTCCAAAAACCAAATATCAAGTTTTGTGGGGATTTGCTTGCGTCAAAAATACATTGCAGAGACTAAAAATAAAATAACAAATGTCTCTCTGGTACAGTGGTCGCTACTCCTGACTGTCAGGCGGAAGACCCGGGTTCGATTTCCCGTCAAAGGAAATTTTATATATATTGAATTTAAAGTTTAAAAAAGAAACTCTGTTTCTTTTTTAAATCCAATCTATTAAATCCTTCGGCTCAACAGGCGTCTCCAGAAGAATATCACAGTCGGCCTTCAGGTTACAGGTAACTCTCCATTGCTTTGATAACATGCCGTATACCCGCATGCTCGAAGACAAGTTGAAAAAAGAAAATCTTACTGTGCATTTGATTTGAGTATTCAGGAATTAAAAGCCTTAACACAAGAATCTTCAAGAGCGGGGGGTTTGGGGGCGGCAGCCCCCAACTTTAACTCCTGAAACGATCAGCTAACAGTTAGTCAAGCAATAATAAGTAATAAACTGTACAAAAATGTGCAGAAATTATTTGAAAAAAACTACGTTTTCTAAAGAGTTAAAGGGGCTGTGTCACAAGTTCGAACCTTAAAACGTACAGGGATTAGGAGGTACAGTTGGGGGGCTCCCGCCCCCCAAACCCCCCGCTTTCGCAGCCTTTAAATAAAAAAACAGTTTTTTAAACTGAAAGTAAGGAGCGACATTAAAACTTAAAACGAACAGAAATTATTCCGTATATGAAAGGGGATGTGCCCTCCTCAACGCCTCGCTCTTTACGGTAAAGTTTTTATTGTTTTAAAAAATAAAGTTGTGAGACAGAGTCAAACTTTAGCGTAAAGAGCGAGGCGTTGAGGAGGGGACAGCCCCTTTCATATACGGAATAATTTCTGTTCGTTTTAAGTTTTAATGTCGCTCCTTACTTTCAGTTTAAAAAACTTGTTTTTTTTTATTTAATTTCTGATCGTTTTTTAGTTAATGCATTTTTTATTTTGGCTTACCGCCATTGAATAAGTAAACGAAATTTGCATAAAAATTTTACTTTTCTTTTGCTAAATGGCTGTCTCTAAATTTGGTTCTGACGTAATTTACAAATTAACTTACGTAACAAACTTCTATATTTCATAGAATCAGCATTATAAACACATTCTTTTGATACATTTATTGACATCAAAATTCCGTTTTTAAAAGTTTCGATTATTATTGAGCCGTATCGCTTGTTTTTTTTTTTTTTATTACGTATATGTTATTACGTATATGAGGGGATTCTCCCCTTAGTCAATACCACGCTCTTTACGTTAAAAGTTAAAAAAAATTTTAAATTCACAAACCCCTGAATCACAAAGGCCGTTTAATTAGAATAGGTAGCTCTTTTGAAAGCACTAAAAAAAAACTGTAGCGTAAAGAGCGAGGTATTGACTTGGGGGAGAACCCCCTCATATACGTAATAATTTCTGTTCGTTTTAAGTTCTAATGTTGCTTCTTACTTTCAGTTGAAAAAACTTGTTTTTTTTTAATTTAATTTCTGATCGTTTTTTAAATAATGCTTGGAAATCCGGCGCCCCCTTCATAGAAATGTCCCTTACCCCAAAGAAACATCCTCCACGGAAAGATTCTCCCGAGTAACCCCCTCCTCCAGCCCCCCACCAGAAAAAAATCCTTCCTGAAAATATCTGTATACTTCCCAATAACCAATACAATATGCAAGCAATGAGCAAAGTTCATAACTTGCAGCCCTTCCCCTGGGAACTGTGGGGGATTAAGTCATCCTAAAAGACATATTTATTAGATTTTCGACTACGCTGAACAAAATGGCTATCTCAAAATTTTAATTGGGTGACTTTGAGAAAAAAATGAGCGTGGGAGGGAGCCTAGTTGCCCTCTATTTTTTTGGTCACTTCAAAAGGGCACTAGAACTTTTAATTTTCTTTCTAATGAGCCCTCCTACGATATTCTAGGACCACTGGGTCAATACGATTATCCCTGGAAAAAAAAACAAAAAAATAAATAAAAAATAAACACGCATCCGTGATCTTTCTTCTGGCAAAAAATTAAAAATTCCACATTTTTGTAAATTTTTGTAGGAGCTTGAAACCTCTACAGTAGGGTTCTCTGATACGCTGAATATGATGGTGTGATTTTCATTAAGGTTCTATAACTTTTAGGGGGCTTTCCCCTTTTTTCGAAAAACAGCCAAATTTTCTCAGGCGCGTAACTTTTGATGGGTAAGATTAAACTTGATGAAACTTATATATTTGAAAACAGAATTAAAATATGATTCTTTTGATGTATCTATTGGTATCAAAATTCCGTTTTTTAGAGTTTCGGTTACCCTTGAGCCGGGTCACACAGTGGTAACAGTTCGTTACCACGAACTGTTTGATTCCAACGATTCATTAAAGCGAAAATGTCGCTACTCATAGACAATGTATTAAACGCCACGCCAAGTGCAAGAAATAAGGAGCGCGTGGTAGAAGTTAGGTGCCGGAAAAGATCGAATTGAACGATTGGGCCCAATCGGACCCCGCGCCGCCATCAAAATGAACAATTGATTTTCGAAATTGTGAAATGTTCTTAACAATTCCAGTAAGTGTTGCTTCTGGAGAGAGATCATTTCCCAGGCTAAAACCAATAAAAGAAACTATGTGATATCAACAATAAATCAGGATAGACTAAATAGTTTAGCAATTATGTTGACAGAAAGTGAAGATACAAGGAAAATAGATTTCAAAACCGTTTTAGAAGCATTTGCAGAACAAAAATTTTGGAAATAGGTAAATTTATGTGCCCATATTCGGTGATGTAAATTTCAAAAGGCATTTTCAGCAGTTTCATAATATCTAGGGGACACAGACGTAAATTAACGTTAACACAAAATGAGTACAAAAAAGAACAAAACCGTAAGCGGACAAAACCGAAGAGGACAAAACTGAAAGCTCAAAATTAACAAACAGGACCATCAAATGAGACAAGATCAAGAGAACGACCTGGGAAATGTAAATGTACGACGGGTGATATTGAACCACCTAGACACCTAGACCATCAAAAGTGACAAGATCAATCCAAGCAACTAAGGCAAAAGGCACTGAAAAAATGTCTGAAGAAATGATAAACGAAAATAAAGATCAAAAAGATGTTTAGATAAAATATTAGTGAAACTGACAATTAGAACAGGTCAAAAACGAAATTGAAGAATATAGAAATATGCAGTTAAAAGATAAGCGACAGCGAGAATCACAACGACTCAAAAATGAAAGTGAAGAACGAAAAAAAAATATATGCGGTAATAAGACAAGTGACAATGAGGATCAGAATGAATCAAATGAAAATGAAGAACAGAGAAATGTGTGGTTAGAAAGTTAGAAGATATACGACCGCGAGAACAAAGAAATATCCAGTTAGAAAATAATCAGCAGTGATAATTACATGCAACAGCAGGAATCAGAACTTGCCAAAGATTAAAGTGAAGAACACAGTATTTTAGGGTCAACAGACACGCTAAAGCAGGTATCAACAGTGCCAAAAACGACAGTGAAGAACAAAGAACTATGCAGTCAAAGGACAGCAAGAATCAGAACGAGTCAGTTAGAAAATAATTCTAGGACATCACTTGCTCTCTAAAGAGTTCCACAAACAAATACGAAATTGGAACTCATGTTTTGCTTTAGCTTCATTCAACGTGAAGGATGATCTAGTCATGAATCGTAGTCGTACATCGTAGTAGTTGGGGATAAATTCAACGTGAGCGATGAAATAGTCGTAATGTTTTCAGCTTCAAAATAGCTGCATAGATTTATCACAAAATCAATTTAGTGGCACACCCATCACAGACCCCTGAAAGTGATATTTTACCATATTTATATGGCCAAATGTACTTTTTAGAACCCAACGGAGATGTGAAAGAACACCTTTCACATCTTTTGAATTATTAGTTCAGTCGTAACCCAACAGAGCTGTAGGAAAAAATATTGTGAGACACAAACAGCTATGCTATATACATATATATATATATATATATAT
Organism: Artemia sinica; assembly: GCA_027921565.1. Classification (NCBI taxonomy): domain Eukaryota; kingdom Metazoa; phylum Arthropoda; class Branchiopoda; order Anostraca; family Artemiidae; genus Artemia; species Artemia sinica. The sequence continues at coordinate 4,087,871 of CM051270.1, read as the reverse complement.
ATATATAATATATATATATATATATATATATATATATATATATATATATATATATTATATATAATATATATATATATATATATATATATATATATATATATATATATATATATATATTATATATATATATATATATATATGTGTTGAAAGAAAGGAGACTGCTACTTGTGATGCGTAATTTTGGTAAATTCTAGAATAGGGGCTTCTGTCTTCGTAGGAAAGTAGTTGAGTTAGGTGAATAAAACGTTCAGGAATGAATTAAGACCTCAATGATCCCCAAGGAAAGGTATTTTCAAGTACCTACCTCCACCCCTTCAAGGGCAACGGCCATAGGTGACCTTTGACAATCTTTGTATTATATAATTGGAATCTTAAGAAACAGATCTACGGATTAAATCATGCGCAAGGAAATGAGTTTTAGCCTCATATCTTGCTTGCTCAATCCTGACTTATAAGGCATCAAACATTATAAATCTATTTGTTGAATTTTGGAATAAACAAAGCCTTGGCACGGCTTTAAATCCTGCTTAAATGATAGAAATTGCATTTCCAACAGCCAAAGCCAATGGAAAAGAGACTGGAAACAAAAAATTAGGGTTATCTTTTTTTGTCAAAATTCCAATAGGTATAGATCTATCTCCAATGCAATCATAACTTCCCAGCTTTTCTATAATTTTTTACATTTTGCTCAAGATTGCCTTTAAATTCATAATATCAACAATTTTTCCTTATAAAAGCAAAGCTACTCAATTTCATACCACATACATAAATGCTCACAAACAATTCTTCAAGCCTCTAGTTCCCTCGAAGTTGTAACAACGGGAAAATGTATTAAAATCTCACCATACTGTGAAAGATATCCAATAAAATGTATGCAAATCAGAAATTAAAACAAGGGGGCCAATTCACTCTCTCGAACGACTACTAATCAGAACTGTTTCCATTAGAATTCCTATCACTTCTAGCAGAATGTCTCTCCGAGCAAGCTAACCCTCAAGAGAGATCTGGATTCAGTCATTCATGGCAAATTGCACCGTAATTGGAAACATTGGACGAAGGGCATATATGAGATTTTTAGCATATCTTCCTGGATTGTTAATGGTAAACTGAACTTGAAACCGTTTAGTGATTGTTAAGTTAATATTATAGTTTTTTATAAAAAAGATGATTGGGTGCCATGCTGGCCAAATTTAGTTACAACTATGAGGATTATGTTTTTTAATTCGTTTTCCTCAACTCACCGATTTGTGTGTACTTTGGTCACACAAATTTGCTAAGTATGTGAGCCGTTTTCGACCACTTCCGAATGTTCAATTACCTCCAAATTGTATCAGTGTTGGCACTTCTGATGGCACTGCAATAATGCAACATCAAAATTCTCCCCTCTTGGATACTCTCCCTTGTATAAATAAAACGACGGCACTTCAGATGGCACTGCAATAATGCAAAATCAAAATTCTCCCCTCTCGTATACTTTCCCTTATATAAATAAAAAAAACTTAAACGGGTGATTGGGCACCTCAAAAAGTATGAAACAAACACTATCACGCAAGACTTCACCAACTTTTTCTTTTACGCATTTATAACTTATAAATGAATTATAACTTATATAAATTTATTACAATTATAAGATAATTTTGTATTAATGTTACGTAAAGCTCCATCCGTTTTCCACCCATTGTCCTGACCTATAGTCATAGATTCCCGAGATATTTTTTTTTTTTACTGCTTATTCCAATTTAAGAACGAGTTTAAAAAAAAAATCTTTTTACTATATTCTCTATTTTCTTGATATAGCTTTGAATGCCTCTTGTTCTTTCGTAGCCCCCTCGTGCGTCGAGAGGGTGCTGACTTATAGCCATCTGGTGTAAATTTCGGTATACCACGTGTGTCTTACAGTTTACCCACGCTTGGCACAGTCCCCAAGACGCTCAACACACTCCCCAAAATGCATGGGACGCGCCACCTGGTGAAGATGATTTTTGAGAGCGAGCCCCTCGTCGTGCATTCGAGCATCTTCAATCTCATGCTTAGATCATTCAGGCTGGAATGTTCACCTCAGGTTATAACATTGCCAACACTACATTATTTTAATAAAAAATATTCCCGAAAAGTGAGTGTGGTAATTATCGAGGCATTAGTATAATCTCTGTAGGTAACAAATTCCTTAGTAATATGACACTTTTTAGACTGAGAGATGCCGTAGACAAAGTTTTAAGAGAAGAAGAGTGCGGTTTTAGAAAAGGTAGAGGATGTATCGACCAAATTTTCACTCAGGTTAATAATTGAGAAGTGCCTGAGTTATCAAACACCTTTGGCCCTCAGTTTAATAGATTATGAGCAAGCGTTCGATTCTGTTGATAGAAGAGCTTTAGTATAGGTTTTATCCTTGTATGGTATGCCAGACAAATACATTGACGTGATTAGTGATATGTACGAGGATAACACTGCTGCGGTTAAGGTAGGAAATGAGGTTAGCAGCTGGTTTTGTATTAAATCAGGAGTTAAGCAGGATTGTGTTATATCCCCCTTTATATGGATTATTTTGATGGACTTAGTCTTAAGGAGCACAGGAAAGACAATGAGAGACCATGGAATCAAATGGGAAGGAAAAAGTCTCTTGGACTTAGATTATGCTGATGATTTAAGCATCCTAGATGAAACTGTGAGCACAATGAATGAACTTTTAGAGGTTTTGCGAGTTCATGGTGCTAGAATAGATTTGAAAATTAATGTTAAGAAGACTAAGTCACTAAGGCTAGGAATAAGTGGAGATGAAAATGTGACGTTGGGTAATGAAAAGATTGATCAGGTGGGCAGCTTCCCTTACCTTGGTAGTATTATTAGTAAAGATGATAGGAGCAGTGAAGATGTTACTTTTAGAGGTTTTGAAGATGAACTTTTAGAGGTTTTGCGAGTTCATGGTGCTAGAATAGATTTGAAAATTAATGTTAAGAAGACTAAGTCACTAAGGCTAGGAATAAGTGAAGATGAAAAGGTGACGTTGGGTAATGAAAAGATTGATCAGGTGGGCAGCTTCACTTACCTTGGTAGTATTATTAGTAAAGATGAAAGGAGCAGTGAAGATGTTAAAAGTAGAATAGCCATGGTTCAGGGTGTTTTTTCGCAGTTAAAAAAAAGTTTGGAAGAATAGGAAGATAAGTCTACAAACCAAGATTAGAATATTAGAAGCTACAGTGATGACAGTGGTCAAATATACTCTGAAGCATGGGCGCTCCGAAAAGCGGATGAAGATTTGCTAGATGTTTTTCAGAGATATTGCTTAAGGATTGTTCTGGGTACCCGGCTGACTGACCGTATTACAAACAATAGGCTGTACGAAAAATGTGGTTCAATACCGCTCTCTAGGGCTATAATGAAAGAAAGGTTGAGGTGGCTAGGGCACGTTGTGCGGATGAAAGATGACAGATTGCCGAAGATTGTTCTTTTCGGCCAACCGTCTAGGGCTAAACGGAAAGCAGGTCGTCCTCGTCTGAGGTGGGAGGACGTCATAAAGAAAGATTTAAAGGAAATGGGAACTTCGTGGGAGGATGTAAAAAGAGAGGCTTTGAATAGATTGGGATGGAGGAGGAGCGTGCGTAGCTGTGTTGGCCTCAGGCGACTTGGTGCTGCAGTGAGTTGTTAGTAGTAGTAGTAGTAAAACTATAGGGTCAGTGGCTGTCGAATTTTAATCCATTCTAAATTCATGTTAAATGGTAAAAAATTATCTCTTATTAGTTTCCCCATCGCTTTGAATTTTGAGGAGAATATGAGCAAAAATGAAATTCCAACTACCCGTGATTCCCAGTGTCTGACCAATACACAGTTTGGCCAATTTTCTGCCAAAATTGAAAGGAAATGCCTCTGCGAAATCGAACATGTGTAGATAGTTTGGCAGGATACGGAATTTGCAGATTACCCGGTCCTTTAAATTCCCAACCCATCTGAACACCTCGAGCCTCGCTCGCTGCGTCGGTATAATTCTATGCTTCACCAGCCCGTTCAAACGTCCATCCGATTCACCTTCGAATTTGACTCAGATCAACAGCTGGAAACACCCCAGAGGGAGACCGGGACAAGATGGGCAGAGGTCATTCGCGATCAAATAAACTTTCAAATGGGGATAAATCCATTTATTTAGACAGTGAAAAAACAGGTACAAAAGTCCAAAAATTTCGGTCACATATACAGCGACCGTCTTCAGTAGAAACAACACCTAATTTAAAGATGTTACGTCGAAAAAAAAGTCATTCGCGATCCACTCCGCTACTCCAAGCATCGACCCCAATAAAGCTCCAACTCTTACTCTGAACAGACCACAGCGGAGACAATTCACGGCACTGACGAAGCTGCTGAGCAAGAGCTTAAAGTCAAATATATAAAAATCAAGCATGTATTCATTATTATTTGAGCCTTTTTTAATCACAGAAGCCGTCGAAGCCATTCATCGAGCCCCAACTTTTTATAGTTACAACCCGCTCCTAGCAATCATTGTATTCAAGATTTGGTTTTCTGTTTCTTTTCTTTTTTCTTAATAGAAATTCTTGAGTATACCGTGTAATTCTAATTGATTTTCCCCGCTTACCCTTTGAAGCTGCAAAGGCTTTCTTGGCAGGCAAAATGTGTACAGTTTTTATTTTATTAAAATATATATTTCTCTCAAACACAAGGATATTCCCTAAAATTCTGAGGCAGAATAAAATGCAAAAAAAAAAACTAAAAATCTCACCAATCACTGAATACCAATTTTGAAGCAAATTATTATAATTTATAATTTATTTATAATTTTGAAGCGAATACCAATTTTGAAACACACCATTCGAAAATGTAGTAATGAACACCTCACTCAAGCATATAAGCAGACATCAACGAATGCTGGAATTTTTTTCCCACCAGGTTGATTGATACATCAAAATCAAAGTCAGTATTGGAATTTCTTTTGGGTTTGCGTTTAGTATTTGCTTTGCGACTTTGGCCAGGGTGAAGTCTGAAGGGTCATTTATACCTGCCAAGGACTAAATGGATTCTTATGCAGTTTACTTATATCACCCAAAAAATCCTAAACAAGCCAAAGTGAAAATCAGGACATTATAAATACTGCCTAAGTGACAATAACCCCTAGTAGCTAGCCACAGCAATCTCTAATAAATTTTCTGAAATCTTTTTACACATGGGTTATCAAAATAAATAGCATAGTTTCTTCTTTACATAATAATGACAAAACAAATACCAAAGCTGATCACAAAAATTCCCAGAATTTATCCATTCATAAAAAGTCCTTTCTCAGTAGAGATTATCACTCTTCAATGAGGAAAAATCAACTAAAGGCACTTATAAAAACCAAACACACACAGATCATTAGTTTCCAGATGATTATTAAGCAACGGAAGGAAATTACAACAATAATCTCTTCAACTATTCAATCAAATATGTGAACACTCTCATTGACAGACTCTTCATTGTCACTTTATCGTCATTGTCATTGTCACGTACAAGAAAAATGCAACAAAAAACAAACAAGTTCAAAAAACCAATTTTGGTAGGAATCAAAACCAATTTTGGTAGGAATCAAAACCAATTTTGGTAGGAATCAAAACCAATTTTGAAATTGGTAGAAACCAAACCGGTAGAAGTAGAACAACCAATTCTGATAGAAACCAACCACAATATGTGTTCAGCGTGTTTGTTTCTGAAAATCATGCGACAGTCTCAAATAATCAAATGATTAACATTAAATAATACACGACACACTCGCTAAATAATCGCTGAATGATTATGAGTCGAAAGAGGTCACGGTAACATACCTATTTATTGAGAGTATGATAATATGTTGGAACTAGTGTAAAAAGCTGAAGCTATAGGAAGAGGCGGCTCCACTCGTATATACGTAGGTTAATTTTTGGTCGTTTAAAGTTTTAATGCCCCCTTTTTACTTCCATTTGAACAAAAAAAAATCTCCGTTTTAATACCATAATCAGGGTTACTAAACATATTAGGTGCCCCCCCTCTTCAACCAAGGAACCTATGCTAAAGTATGGCCTCGCATAGAAATGCTTCAAGGATGATAACAATATCTTATACAAAGTAGACCCCTTCAAATGCCAGAAATGAATTTTTACATCATAATTTATGCGCAGATTGGTATAAAAAAAAATTCTAAGGAAATTCCTTCACCCCTCCCAATTCTGCACAAGTAAGCTGCTGAATGTAACATTGTAACCTTCGATTTTACATTCAAAATATTTCTCCGTTATGAGAGGATATGCCACTCTCAGAGCATATGCATTGCACCACTTATTCCAAACATATCCTTTAGAATGAGGGGAGGCTAGGGGGTTATTTCCTCTGGCCCATCTACATCTAAATGAAGGACTTCTCATGAAAAGTCTCAAACTGGGCCTTGATATCCACTTTTAAGGCTCCGGGTAACATTTTGTGAAAAAAAAACTTTGTTACAGAAATGCTGCTTGATCAAGATTCAAGTCAATCGAAGCTCGAGTTCAATGATCATTCTTTAGATGGTCTAGTCAAACAGTTCGTGGTAACGAAATCAAACAGTTCGTGGTAACGAACTGTAAGTAAGGAGCGACCCGGCTCAATGGTAACCGAAACTCTAGAAAACGGGTTTTTGATACCAATAGATATATCAAAAGAATCAGATTTCAATGCTGATTTCAAATATATAACTTTCATCTAGTTTAGTGCTACCCATCAAAAGTTACGCGCCTGAGAAAATTTGGCTGATTTTCAAAAAAAGGGGGAAAGACCCCCTAAAAGTTATAGAACCTTAATGAAAATCACACCATCATATTCAGCGTATCAGAGAACCCTACTGTAGAGGTTTCAAGCTCCTATCTACAAAATGTGGAATTTTACATTTTTTGCCAGAAGAAAGATCACGGATGCGTGTTTATTTGTTTTTTTTCCCAGGGGTAATCGTATCGACCCAGTGGTCCTAGAATATCGTGGGAGGGCTCATTGGAACGGAAATTAAAAGTTCTAGTGCCCTTTTTAAGTGACCAAAAAAAATGGAGGGCAACTAGGCCCCCTCCCACGCTTATTTTTTTCTCAAAGTCACCCGATCAAAATTTTGAGATAGCCATTTTGTTCAGCATGGTCGAAAATATGATAAATATGTCTTTTAGGATGACTTAATCCCCCGAAGTTCCCAGAGGGAGGGCTAAAAGTTATGAACTTTACCCAATGTTAACATATAGTATTGGTTATTGGGAAGTATACAGAAGTTTTCAGGAGTTTTTTTTTTCTGGTAGTGGGAGGGAAGGGTGGGTCGGGGGTTATGTTGGAGGATCTGTTCATGAAGGAAGTTTTCACGGGGGAAGGAAAATTGCCATGAAGGGGGCGCCAGACTTGCCAGCATTATTTATTGGTTATTGGGAAGTATACAACCATTTTCAGGAAGGATTTTTTCTGGAGGGGGGGGGCTAGAGGAGGGGGTTAATCTGAAGAATATTTCCGTGGAGGATGTTTCTTTGGGGTAAGGGACATTTCTATGAAGGGGGCGCCGGATTTCCAAGCATTATTTAAAAAACGATCAGAAATTAAATAAAAAAAATCAAGTTTTTTCAACTGAAATGTAAGAAGGAATATTAGAACTTAAAACGAACAGAAATTATAACATAAGTGAGGGGGTTCTCCCCCAAGTCAATACCTCGCTCTTTACGCTACAGTTTTTTTTTAGTGCTTTCAAAAGAGCTATCTATTCTAATTAAACGGCCTTTGTGATTCAGGGGTTTGTGAATCAAAACTTTTTTTTTAACTTTTAACGTAAAGAGCGTGGTATTGACTAAGGGGAGAACCCCCTCATATACGTAATAACATATACGTAACAAAAAAAAAAACAATAAAAAAACAAGCGATACGGCTCAATAGTAATCGAAACTTTTAAAAACGGAATTTTGATGTCAATAAATGTATCAAAAGAATGTGTTTATAATGCTGATTCTAAATATATAAATTTTATTAAGTTTAGTATTACTCATCAAAAGCTAAAAAACCTGAGAAAATTTACTCGGCTTTTTAAAGAGGGGGGAAATATCCCCTACAAGTTAAAGAATTTTAATGAAAATCACACCGTCAGATTCAGCGTATCAGAAAACCCTATTACATAGGTTTCAAGCTCATATATGCAAAAATCTGCAACTTTGTATTTTTTGCCAGATGAAAAATATACGAATATAGAAGTTAGTTACGTATGTTAATTTGTAAAGACATCCATTTAGCAAAAGAAAAGTAAAATTTTTATGCAAATAAAAGCTGCATTAACTAAAAAACGATCAGAAATTAAATAAAAAAAAAACAAGTTTTTTAAACTGAAAGTAAGGAGCGACATTAAAACTTAAAACGAACAGAAATTATTCCGTATATGAAAGGGGCTGTCCCCTCCTCAACGCCTCGCTCTTTACGCTAAAGTTTGACTCTGTCTCACAACTTTATTTTTTTAAACAATAAAAACTTTAGCGTAAAGAGCGAGGCGTTGAGGAGGGGACAGGCCCTTTCATATACGGAATAATTTCTGTTCGTTTTAAGTTTTAATGTCGCTCCTTACTTTCAGTTTAAAAACTTGTTTTTTTTTATTTAATGTAAGTAAGGAGCGACCCGGCTCAATAGTAACCGAAAATCTAAAATACGGAATTTTGATACCAATAGATACATCAGAAGAATCAGATTTTTATGCTGATTTCAAATATATAAGTTTCATTAAGTTTAGTTTAACACATCAAAAGCTACGCGCCTGAGAAAATTTGCCTTATTTTCGAAAAAAGGGGAAAGCAACTCCTAAAAGTCATAGAACTCTAATGAAAATCACACCATCAGATTCAGCGTATCAGAAAACCCTACTGTTGAGGTTTCAAGCTCCCATCTACAAAAATGTGGAATTTTGTATTTTTTGCGAGAAGAAAGATCACGGATGCGTGTTTATTTGTTTGTTTGTTTTTGTTTTTTTTTTTTGTTTTTTTTTTTCCCAGGGGTGATCGTATCGATCCAGTAGTCCTAGAATATCGTGAGAGGGCTCATTTGAACGGAAATTGAAAGTTCTAGTGCCCTTTTTAAGTGACCAAAAAATTGGACGGCAACTTGGCCCCCTCCCACGCTCATTTTTTTCCCAAAGTCAGTCAATCAAAATTTTGAGATAGCCATTTTGTTCAGCATAGTCGAAAATCTAATTAATATGTCTTTGAGGATGAATCCCCCACAGTTCCCGGGGGAAGGGCTGCAAGTTATAAACTTTGCCCATTGATTACATATAGTATTGGTTATTGGAAAGTATACAGGTGTTTTGAGGAGGAATTTTTTCCTAGTGGGGGGTCGGGGTCGGAGTAGGGGTTACGGGGGAGGATATTTCCTTGGGGGAAGGAACATTTCCATGAAGGGGGCGTCAGATTTCCCAGTATTATTTAAAAAACGATCAGAAATTAAATAAAAAACACGTTTTTTTCAACTGAAAATAAGGAGCAACATTAAAACTTAAAACGAACAGAAATTATTACGTATATGAGAGGGTTCGCCCCCTAGTCAATACCTCGCTCTTTACGCTAAAGTTTTTTAGTACTTTTAAAGAAGCTATCTATTCTAATTAACCGGCCTTTGTGATTCAGGGGTTTGTGATTCGAACAGAATTCGAACTTTAGCGTAAAGAGCGAGGTATTGACTAGGGAGCGAACTCCCTGATATGCGTAATAAAAACATACGAATATAGAAATTCGTTACGTAAGTTAATTCATAAGTTACGTCAGAAAAAAAATTCGAGAAAGCCAATTAGCCAAGAAAAGGAAAATTAATATGCAAATTTCGTTTTAATTATTCATGTACGGTGAGCCAAAATCAAAGCTGCATTAATTCAAAAACGAACAGAAATCAACTAAAAAAACAGGTTTTTTAACTGAAAGTAAGGAGCGACATTAAAACTTAAAACGAACAGAAATTATTCCGTATATGAAAGGGGCTGTCCCCTCCTCAACGCCTCGCTCCTTACGCTAAAGTTTAACTCTGTCTCACAACTTTATTTTTAAAACAATATAAAACTTTAGCGTAAAGAGCGAGGCGTTGAGGAGGGGACAACCCCTTTCATATACAGAATAATTTCTGTTCGTTTTAAGTTTTGATGTCGCTCCTTACTTTCAGTTAAAAAAAAACTTGTTTTTTTAGTCAATAGCAACTAGACTCAAATGAGTCCAATTCTAATTCAATCTCAGCGCCAAATCTAGGGACAAACCAAAGGATTCATTTTGCGGAGTTTTCTACAATATTTCTAACTATCTATTCTGCAATCACAGCAGATTCGTGAAAGTTTTTTTTTCTAAATGAGACTTTTAAAAAAATTACCCCCACAAGTCCCCTAACACAACTTTCGAGCTTCCTCTTCCCATGAAAGAGTGAAAGAGAAAAAGGAATCCTTGCACTATTTTGCTAATTTTAGATGCACTAGAGATACACTAATATTTAAAAAAGCATGATTGGGTGAGTCAGAAATGTAAGCAGTTCGGGAAAGGGGGCTTCTGGTGGTGCCCCTCCCCTCCCCAAGAACTCGAGACTAAATTGTAATTTCCGTGCAAGTCACCTATCAAGTACCAACTATACTTTTGTTGTCCGTGCTTTGAAGATCTCCTTGCACAAGTCTCCTAGCACAACTTACAAGCTTTCTCTTCCCATGTAAGAGTTGAAGAGAAAAGCTACCCTTGCGCTATTTTTGTTAATTTCAGCTGTAAAAGATACACTAGTATTTTATAAGGTGATTGGATGATGTCAGGCATGTGAATAGAGGGGGAGGGGATTTGTGCCATACCCCCCCCCCCTCCCACTAGACTAAATTGTAGTCCATCATATTTCCATATAATTCACCTATTAAGGCACACAATGACGGCACCCCAGACACCCCAACATATTTTCGTTTGTAGTATAAATCTCTCGTTCCCTTCTTCGGATCCATACTTGGAACAGAATTAAAACAAAAATGTTTTGACTATTTAAGGCAGGGTATCCCAAATTATATTGGACAAGGGACCCCTTTTCCACAATGAACTGGTACCTCAGAACCCGACAACTAAATTACTTAAAAAAAAACTATCTTTAGTTTTTTTTTCTATTGGTATAAAATACTTATCAATTTAAAAACTTCACGGTTGGATAAGTGAATAAACTTGATATTGTTTTCGCATCCCAATTTAACAAAATAAATAAACATACAATTCAGTGAATATCATAAATTCTTAAGTACGTAATTATTTTTGAAAAAGAAACCATTCATTCGGAAAGCAAAATAAATAAAGACATTAATGTGATAGATAAACTTTGTGACTTTCTGCTAATTTGGCTAAATCGGGATCAACATTGGTGAGTTGCATCTTCGAATCTCCGCGTTTGTTGATTTATTTCTCGTTCTGTCTTCTTTTGGTTTGGTTTTCATGATTTTGATGTTCTTTCTTTTTTGGTTTCTTATACTGTAAGTGCTGGTGCAATCTAATACTCATATTTTTTGCTGCTAAATGCTGTCTGTGAAGCACAAAATGAATGACCAATACTTCAGGCAGATGTCGCTCTAAGTGACATGTAAAACCCCAATGACGACTGTTGGGTCTCATAGCATGTCATCTGTTTTATTACTGGATAAATCACCTTTTCCATTTTGCATAAATTCGTTTTCCGTAATCTTTAAAAGGTCCTTTTCGCCTTTATTATTCACTTTCTTTATTCTTCGGCATCGAATAAAGATCTCATCGTTTTTTTCTCATATACCTGAGATTATAACCGAGAGTTCAATGACTGGTGAAATCAAAGACTCAGATATTTGCTACTAAATGTTGTCTGCGAATCAAACAATGAATGACCAGTTCCTCAGACAGTTGTCACTTTAAGTAAGCTGCATAACCACGATGACGACAAACCATAGATGGTGCACCATCTGCCACCATCAATCCCAACAGAAACAACGTTCTTCCACGGGATAGATTTGTCGGAAAAAAAAAACAACTTCCATGCTCTGAAAAATCGACTCTCTTGTTGTAATTGTAGCACTTTCTAAATATGTAGCAAAAGACAGTTCTTGGCATATATTTTATCGCTAATATACCGAACATCAAAACGAGCCTGAAAGATTTGTCAAACTCGTCATCTTGGGTGATTTTGACCGGCGCTTATTCAATTCCCACGTTTTTCATCTTGTATGATCTCGTGCAAGCTTATCGATTGCAAAAGTTTTTTTTTCCGAAGTGAAACGATTCTACTCCCTACTAATATATTAGTCATTCTTATGCCAAGTTGGTACACGTCACACAACTTACACAGTATTTTGAAGGTTTCATAAAGAATTTGTGTTACTTAATATAGGTCAATTTTTAGACTTCGTCGACCCACAAAATCAGTCTCCCTTTATTTCGACCCCCCTGAGAAACTGACTCCTACCCCGAGGATCAATATCAAAAGTCAAAGAGCATGGGCAACTTATAAGAGTGGAAACTGGAACTTGTATCGACAAATATACTCCAACGCCATATAACGTTTGGTGTTTCTTGGCATTTGTTTTACCTAATAATCACACTGAAGAAAAAAAATCAAAGATACTTCAAGTGTTAGATGGCGTTTATCTTCTCTTTCGTCGATACTAGCGCCAGTTTCCCCTCATATAAGCTACCCACTCTTTACGTCAGCTATTTTAGCATGTATGAGAAAACTCTTGATATTGGTGGTGTTTTTGTTTTTCCCACTTTTGAACAGAGCTTCGTTTGTGTAACATCCGACTTCATGGTGCTAATTTGTGTACTCTAGCATGTTATTTATGCTATGTGCAGAACGCAAAAGAAACAAGAAAGGACAAATAAATACTCGTAAAGAAGCAATGGATAATACTGCAATAAAAATAGCCTTTAAGATATTAAAACACGGAAAAAAATATTCGTGGAAGATAAAATCTAAGTAATTTCTAGACAGTTTATCAGATAGTACAAGGGGACCGAGATACGCTCGGTGAAGTGAATTTTAGACATAAAAACTGTGTCTGGCGTATTACCCTCCTCCCACTGAAAATTATCCACTCACTCCACCCCCATCCTCTCGGAAATGCAATCACCCACTGCCCTGATTCACACAAGAAAAAGCCCTTTGTGTAATTTTACTAGATTTAGTTGCAATGAAATTTTTATACTTCTTGCCCGGTCAATTCGTGAATTGGTGCCCCTGAACTATACAAAGGAAGAACAAACTTACTTTGCATAAAATCCGGTCTAAAATAATTGCCAAGTCAATTCGTGAATTCGTGCCCATGAACTATAAAAATGAAGAACAAACTTACTTTGCATAAAACCTCGTCCAAAATAATTGCCCAGTCAATTCGTGAATTGGTGCCCCTGAACTATACAAAGGAAGAACAAACTTACTTTGCACAAAATCCCGTCTAAAATAATTGCCCAGTCAATTCGTGAATTGGGGCCCCTGAACTATAAAAAGGAAGAACAAACTTACTTTGCATAAAATCCCGTCCAAAATAATTGCCCAGTTAATTCGTGAATTGGTGCCCCTGAACTATACAAAGGAAGAACAAAGTTACTTTGCATAAAATCCCATCCAAAATAATTGCCCAGTCAATTCGTGAATTGGTGCCCCTGAACTATACAAAGGAAGAACAAACTTACTTTGCACAAAATCCCGTCTAAAATAATTGCCCAGTCAATTCGTGAATTGGTGCCCCTGAACTATACAAAGGAAGAACAAACTTACTTTGCGCAAAACCCCGTCCAAAATAATTGCCCAGTCAATTCGTGAATTGGTGCCCCTGAACTATACAAAGGAATAACAAAGTTACTTTGCACAAAATCCCGTCCAAAATAATTGCCCAGTCAATTCGTGAATTGGTGCCCCTGAACTATACAAAGGAAGAACAAACTTACTTTGCATAAAATCCCATCCAAAATAATTGCCCAGTCAATTTGTGAATTGGTGCCCCTGAACTATACAAAAGAAGAACAAACTAACTTTGCATAATATCCCGTCCAAAATAAGAATATTTTTAGTTTAATATCTTACTATCTTGTCAAGGATCAATTGACCTTAAACACGGATAATTAATTAAATGATCGCTGCACACAAATTTGAGAGAAATAGGAGATCAAACACAAGACAAAATTAATCAAAATCGGAATGTTTAAGAATAGTAATGGTGTTATTGATATTCACTCACCTTTGTCCAACTTATATACTTCATTTGACAGTTTTTTCGATTTTTGGTCTCCAAAATCAGTTAGCAAAGGATTTAAGAAAAAATAAATTAAGAGCGCTGGGAGGAGGAGACAAATTTTCCCAAAATCATTTTTTTCTAGATCGTTTTTTCACATCAGAAAATTAGAGTCATTTAATTATTCTTTGCCGGAAGACACTCAAAACAGAAATTTCCAAAAGGTCATTCGGAAAAAACCTGAAAGCTCATTTCACCCCGACGTCAGTCAGTCCACTTCGTCGTAAAACAGCTAATTAAACATCCTAGCAACAATTGCTGCTAACCATAGGTAATTATTGATAACTTTCTGTTCAAAACAACTTACAATTGTTGACATAATTTATATCTCATGACATTATTATTGGCATTATGATAGTAAAACTACAAGGAATAGTAAGACTAGTGAATAAGATAATAGTAGATGGAACTAAAACATGATTCCATTTCCAATTCCTTCCGCTTGAAAATCGGACCACGCTACAATTTACTTAGAGGCGATTATAAGTTGCGAAACTATGAGAAAAAAAAGAGGTGGATGTATTCAAAGGGTGATTACAATTCCATGCAAACGGAGCTAGAAGTCTTTAACTGGACTGAAATACTAAACAACATAGATCTAGTAAATGGCATGTACAGAAAAATTACATCCGTAATCATAGACCTCACAAAGAAGTATGTACCAATAGTCAAAATATTTAAACGACCGTCTCCTAAACGAGAGATCCTGGACCTAATAAAGACCAAGCGGCAAGCCTGGGAGACACTCAAGCAGACCGACACCGAAAGTAATCGTAGAAATTATCGCAGAATCACCAACAAAGTGAGGAAAGCAACTAGACAAGAAGCAAGCGAAAAGGAGAGGAAAGTAGTTGAAAACTCAAAGATCAACCCCAAGGCGTTTTGGAACTTCGTGAACTCAAAAAGAAAAGAACAGCCGGTTATTCCCGATCTTAGAAACTCAGCAACAAATTTAACAATCAGTGACCCAATAGCTAAAGCCAACCTACTAAATCAGCAGTTTTCCACAGCTTTCACAACAGAGAGCGACAAAGATGAAAGTCAAGAGGAATTGCAGCCACTAGTCACAGACAAATTTGAAGAAATAGAAATGACAATACAAATGGTCTACACAAATCTAAAAAATCTAAACTCTTACAAATCAGAAAGTCCAGATGGCCTACATCCCAGAGTACTCAAAGAGCTGGCAAGCAGAATGCCAGCTACTTGTCGCTACAAACACCTGGAGAAAATATATGGATAGTGGGATGCAGGTAGATATTTTATACTTAGACCTCAGAAAAGCCTTTGATAAAGTCTCACAAAGTCAACTTTTTCAAAAACTACACTCTATCGGTGTTTGCAATACTATTCTAAAGTGGGTTCTCAACTTTCTGAAAGGAAGATCTCAGCGAGTGAGACTGGAGGGATATCTTAGCAGCAAAAAGACAAAAGTCACAAGTGGAGCAGTTCAAGATAGTGTTCTGGGGCCTTTACTATTCAATATTTACATAAATGATCTCCCAAACAACATTGATTCCGATATACTGCTTTATGCAGATGACACGAAAATGTTTCGTGCAATAACAAGCTTTGAAGATACAGAAATACTCCAGCAAGACTTAAATAAAATAGCACAATGGATGAAAAAATTGAGCATGGAAGTGAATACAGAAAAAAGTTGTCATGTTCGGCTAGGCCCAAAACACATTTCTCGGCACTACTGCTTTGAAGGACAGCAGATACCTATTCAATAAGAAGAGCGAGACTTGGGAGTGACAATAGACAGTGACATGACCTTCACCAAGCACTACAAATCAATCATTTCTAAGTCATCACAAGTCTTGAGATTTATTCGAAGAAATTTCTCTCTTACTGACTCAACACTGTTTTCTACACCCTTCAAATCATTAGTGAGACCAATGATCGAATACGGTCATACAACAGCCAGACCATTTTTTCAAAAAGACAGCAATGCAAAAGAACAAATTCAAAAGAGGGCTACTAAATTTGTTCCATCACTTAGAGACTTATCATACCAAGACCGTTTGAAAAAAATGTCGCTCCCATGTCTCTCGTACCGATTTTTGAGAGGAGATCTTATTGAAGTACATAAAATATACAACAGATACTACGAGAATATCCCTCCAGAAGAGATGATAACATTCAAGAATAATAACCTGAGAGGTCACGAGTTAAAGCTAACCGAAGAACGTTTCAGATGAGATGTTGGTAGATGGGCATGTCTCCGGGTGGAACGCACAACCGTCAGACACTGTCAACTCAGATTCATTCAATGCATTTAAGAACAAGATTGACAATCATTATAGGGAATAAGAATTTGATTATTTAAATTTTTGTAGATAGAGGCGCAAGCCTGTTTTCGCATTCTATATTTTATTATATTTTATTATTCTAGGATGGGGAAATTTTGCACCTATGCTATCGGGCTCTGCAAAAAATTTATTTAATTTTTTCAAATCTACACCACAGTCTAAAAAGATCGCTGGAGTGCAGTCAAATTACTGCATATCACAACAATATCGTAAGATACTACAATATCATATCCATAAGTGCTGCAATTGAAACCAGCATTGGAGTCACCGGAAACCAGCACAGCTGCTCACGCTCCTCTTCAACCCCACTCTATTCAGAGCTTCACTGTATACTCCCTCTCGTGAAGCTCGTATTTCCTTGTACATCATTTCTTATAACTTCTTCACGCACCATTCGAGGGAGTCCTGCTTCCCGTTCAGCCCTAGCTCGAATGCCTAAACACGAATTTTAACAAACACCGATTTTCATCTTTAAAAATGCATTATATTAACAGGGAGAAAAGAGGGAATCTCTGAACAGGTTGGGTGGAGGAGACGCATGCGTAGCTCTGTTAGCCCCAGGTGAATCGGTACTGCAATACGTTGTTCTTGTTAGCAGTAGTAGTACTATTAATTGTCATCCTTCACCCGTAAAACTTGACTTTAAACAAGTAACAGTTTTAAGCCTCACAATCTAAGGGGGGGGGGCAAGATGTACCATAAGAGTGTAAAAATATGAAATAAAAGGAATTTAATATCAGATGTCAGAAAAATGGGAGGGGGGCAACTGCCGCCCCCCGCCCAGGCCTAGAGCCACCATTGCTTTAAACGTTCCTAACATTAAACATATTTGATTTTAGTCCTAGAAAGTGGGATCAAACCCCATAATCATAAAACAGATAGTTTGAGTACTAGCAGGTGAGTTAAGACCTGGAGGAATTGGAGTCAATGAAAAATAATTTTCACCTTACCCCACAGTTTTATAACAAATATTATCCTAGGGGCTGTTCAGCACCCAAGATCTATGGTCTACCTAAGATTCATAAGACTGGAGCCCCCCTCCGCCCCATTGTGTCAACTTTTCCGTCACCTGTTTCAAAATTAGGAAAATGGTTGTCGGTAGCATTGCGTCCACTTTTGGGAACACAAAAATCATATTTAAAAAATTCGACTGATCTTACTAATAAATTGCGAAATTTCAACGTTGGAGGATAGTTCAATTCTTTGCAGTTTCGATGTTGTGTCCATGTATTCAAACTGTGATTTAAAAAGGTGCGAGGACATTTTAAAAAGTAAATTAGAAAAACACTTTGATTTAATACAAGATGTGACTTTAGCCAGTTTGGATATTGAAGTCCTTATGAGAATAATTATTCTATTAAATGAATTTTCTTTTTATTTTGGTTTTAGAGGGAAGTTTTTTAGACAAATTTTTGGGTTACCTATGGGGGCTTCTCTTTCTCCTTTATTGGCAAATATTTTCATAGATGCCATTGAAACCTCCGCTATACAAAGTTTTAGAATCTCCCCTGGCTTCTGGGGTAGGTTCATGGATGATCTGGTGTGCGTTTGGAAACATGGATTGAACTCCTTAGACCTATTTTGTAAGCATTTAAATAGTTTTGATAATAATATTAAATTTACAGTTGAGTTTGAGGATAATAATAAATTACCTTTTCTGGATATTTTATTAATTAAAAGGGATCTCCATTTACTTTTCTCGATTTACAGAAAACCAACGCACAATGATAGGTATTTAAATTTTCATTCTTGCCACCCTATGTCGCTGAAACGGGGGGTTGTAATTTCACTAGTGGATAGAGCCTTTAGAATTTGTTCCCAGGAATTTCTGGATTCGGAATTGTTATACTTGAGGGATATTTTGTTTTGTAATAGTTACCCAATTAAGTTCATTGACAAAATAATTGAAAATAGACGGGTTAAACATGATAGTAGGGTTATTGGGGTTTCTCAGTCTTTAGATTTAGATGTATCAAAAAGTTTCATTTCATTACCATATGTACCTGGTTTGGGTGAGAAACTTTCACGGGTTTTACGTAAATTTGGTATTGATACATGTTTCCAATCGTTGAGGCCAATGGGTAGTTTCTTTAGTTCTGGTAAGGATTTAACCCGGGGAAATTTAGTAAGTGGGGTGTATAAAATTCCGTGTTCTTGTGGGAAGTTCTATATTGGTAGGACTAACCAACAATTTGTTGAAAGGTTTATTGAACACCGAAATTCAATAGAAAAAACCCTACAATTAAGCAAGCCTCCAGAAACTTTTGTTTCAGCTTTAGCAGAGCATATTTGGTTTCAACCAGATCATTTTGTAAAATTTGATGAAGCCTTAGCTATTTCAAATGATAAGGGTTACACTCAATGGGCGAGGGAAGCCATAGAAATCAAAAAACATATGTTTGCTAACCTTTCAATAAATAGAGACACAGGTAATTTAAATATTGACCCAATTTATGATAACCTTCTAAAGAGTGAATCAACAGTCAATAAGGGAGTTAAGATTTTAAATAATCACCAGGGGACTATTTTACCTGCTAGACCAAAACGATTTGCTTCAGTAATAGCTAACAAAAGGATTATTTCGCAACAGAATAATTAAAGTAATTTATAGTTTTTTTTTATTTTTCCTCAGTTACTCTGATGTCCTCACTGAAGTAACTCTATAATAGCATCTTTTCCCTACGTGGATCAGTTTGCGCCAATTGTACATTTTTTTTTTTGGTGGTGGTTTTATTGGTTTTTAGTTTTATCTTGTTTTTTTTTTAGTCCTGTTCTTCTAGTGTTTCTTTCGTGCTGAAGACGCCTTGTTTGGATACAGGCGAAATATCCGCGTTGTTTTGCATTTTTCTTTTCTCTCCACTGGCCACAGTCTCGTTTGTTTGTTGTTTTTTTTTTAGATTTTTCTCTTTGTTGGTTTTAAGGTGAGGTAAGACCTATCAGCGACAGTGATATCAACTATTTGAGGAGAGGGGTGCTTGTACCCTTTAATATTTTTCGGCCCTCTCCCCTACTGAACCCTGAAAAATGATTTTTTTTTTTGGGGAGGAGGAGGGAGGGATTTTAACTGGAAATGCCGACAATTAAAAAAATGACAAATTTCTCCACTAGATTTTAAACATTCATACTACATCCCCCTATGTTTTTGTGAATTAACGCCTCTAATCAACGGCCGGTTCGCCTACATAAACATCATTTTGTTGTACTATCTTTCCTAAGTTCTAAAACTGACGAATAGACACGCAACAGCGGTTGGGAAGAGGCAAATCAGCGGCTTGTGAAATCTGCACAGACAAGAAAAAAAAGTCGGAAATATCAAAGAAAATTCAAGTAGCAAATAAAAACTCATAATACAAATTACTGAAATTTGATAATACAAGCAAATTTATTGGGTAACTAATTCTGAGAAAAAAAAATTACAGCACACACTTGTATTAACAGTTTTTTCAAGGGATATTAGCCCATCGAGAAATCATTTATTTTGTCAGCATTTTTTAGAGAAAGACAGCAAGGTTAGATAAGAAATGAATATTCTGAAGTGAGGCTCATTCAAATTAAGTACATTATTTCTACATCACAACATTACTGTGGATGCAGAACTTCCGTTCTATTAAATTTAAAATTAATTTATCAGTTTGGGCTTTTTCTTAAAGGTCAGCTTCAGCCTTGAACGCAAATTGGAATTGTTGGAATTTTTGAACAAGTTTATCGAGTTTAATTACACACAGGTTCTGTTCATGTTATGAGAAATATGTGTTATGACGTTATAAGAGTTCGCTTTTGGGTTAGTTTAACGTAATCTTGGATTTTAACAAAGCATAGTGTTTTTATTCAAATAGCTTATTTAAGAAATAGGACATATGGATCATATTGTCTGAAATTTAGACGAATCTGGTAAAATCAGATTTAATGTGAAAAAATAAATACATTTTTTAGATTAAATTGAAAAGACAGTTTCTCAGATCTCAGGTTGCTTGGCTTTTTTCCCTGTCTTGTAAGTTGATTTATTTTAGCTGTCAATTTGCATCTGCAACTTAAGGTGTGCCTACTGTAATTTTTTTTTGTATAGAAAATACTTCTATTGCTTCGAAAGTCGATTCTCAGAAGGACTACAAAAATATTTAGCAAAACATCCTTGCATAAAGGTGAAACCACCTTCTAACTAGTTACAAATTACTGCCGTGATCTTCTGTTTTGAAAGCAACATTGCTGTTGTGAAGTATATTTGTTATGAAGTATATACATATATATATATATATATATATAATATATATATATATATATATATATATATATATATATATATATATATATATATATATATATATATATATATATATATATTATATATATATATATATATGTATATATATATATATATATATATATATATATATATATATATATATATATATATATATATATATATATATATATATATATATGAAACTTGTCATGTATTCTCTGAGTTCTCTGATTCCGATATGCGTCGTCAGTACGCTACCATGTTTATTCTAAAATACCTTGTTAGGTCTCTGAAATTTTTCTTGGTGAGGGGAGAGGAAAGGGAAAGTCGTTGAAATAGGGAGAAACGAAGAGCTTTGTGGGGCATTACCAGGAAATCATAAAAACGCTTGTAAAATACGATATTGACTCCAATGCCTAGACCCAGAGGCCCTCCCGTCTTTTTTGAAGACTTACCTTGCACCAGGTAAAAACATCATATCGTCGATATAAACAGCTCCTGACAGCAACAGGTACCAGCAGGTGGCAACTTCATTTCGGCTAAAAAACAAATTAGTATTCAAACAAATACTTCCACTCATTTAACTTTTTGAAACAATAAGAGTGTAATAAGAATTTATTACAATTCTACCATACGAAGGGCAAATGCTCTCAATAATTTGTGTTTGGCGTCTTACATTCCAGTATCTGCCAAGACTACATTTTATTTTACAGAAAATACTGAACCGTTTTAAAATAAAGTTTACTATTCTATTAATTAGTACAGTAGATTCAACCAGTGCAGGTTTTACTGAACCTAAAAAGTGTTTTTGAGAGCCTACAGATGTAAATACTCAGGTTATAGGGATAAAGTCTGACTGAATTACTAATTACATCATATATATCATCATATACATTTACTAATTACATCATCATATTACATCATATAAACATATACTAATTACATCATCATATTACATCATATATACCATTTCATATTACATCATTTGGCTAAAATATGAGCTTTATTTACTATTGGTTAGATGTATTTTTTGTAACGATCGCTAAGAAGAACGATTCCTATGGTAAGTGGAACCTCCGATTTCTCTTCCCTCTTTCTATGGATAACTGAACCAATAGTTATGTCCGTGTGATTATTTATTATTTTTTTTCCTGCAGTGCGGTTTTTCCCTTGTACCAGGGACCTGCAAAATTTTCGAAGGGCTTATTATACAAGCGCTGTTATACACTTATTTTTTGTAAATAGATAATGTAACACATGTGTCTTTTGAAAATTTACTTTATTGGAGAATGATGTCATAAATGAGAGATTCAGTTGCCTGATCTTCTGAGGCTCATTCTCAACTAGGCTCCAGATAATAAAAACCCGAAGTTTTTCCTTAGTGTTATAATTATATAAAGTATAATCATGGTCGTTCGCTGTAGCTCCAACTTAGCAAAGGCTCCAGATAAGAAAAACCCGAGTTTTTTCCTGAGTTTATAATTAAGAGAGTAAGATAATCATATAAAGTATAATCATGGTTGTTGCAGTAGCTTTAAACGTGTTTTAATTTAAACTGGCTAGTGAGAAAAAATTGCTTTTTGTAGCTGACTCAAAGATGGTAGCTATTGTCTCGATTATTTTCAATAGTAAGATTTTATTTCCTACTGATAAAGAATCATCAAATAGTGGAAAAATGCCCAAAAGGGGTCGAAAACATGGTGGATGAAGATATTTAAGCATTTAAATGAGGAAAAGGCTACCGAAAAAATAACGATGTTTTTTAAATAAGTGTTGACTTTTCAAAGAACGTCAACGTGCCAAATCAGCAATTAGAAAAATACATGTTACAAAACAAAAGTGCAAGTTGACTCAAAAAGTTCAAGCAGACAAACGTGGGAACTACCCTGCAATAAAGATACTGCATAACTATTTCATTAAAAAAAAACTGAAACATCAACTGTTATAAATAGTATGTATTGAGGAGGCACGCTCACAGAATTTTCTTCTCCGTGAGGAAAACCACTTAAAAAGGGGGGGGGGGAGTTATACGGCACATATAAGAAAGTAACAGAACTAAGTATCTACCTCAGACTAGTAGGGTTAAAATTCATCTTTCCTTTTAAGATGTTAAACCTATTATTATTACTTGCAAAGAGCCAACGGATAGGAGAAGAGAATTTTACATAGTAGAGCTTCATACAGAGTGTTGAGGAATTGATAGAAAGAAAATACTTCAAGCACATTACAAAGATGAAGCTGGGAGAGCTCCATCATATACATTGGAAGTTCAACATCACTAGTTAGTTCTTAAATTTATGCTGTATATTCTAGCTCTGTGAAGTCTATTTTTTTTTTTTTTTTTTTGCCTTTTTGTTATTTTTCGTCGACATGCAACTACACTATGTGTGTCTGTTTGCTTACACTATCATAATAGAGAATTATTTGCAGATGACTGCCCTACGCTAGTTATCACAATCCCTTACTTAATAATTATTACTAAAAAGGGCACCTTGGAATAGTGGTTAAAAGGCTGATAAACATGAAAAATATATTATCCTTTTAACAGCAATCTAATCTATCAGGTCACCTATTGAACAATAAATCTGAAATTATTTTAAAATGGTTTACTCAACACATACAGATTCGCTGAGTATGTCCAGAAAAAAAATGCTTCAAAGAGAATGGAATGTCAACGAGGAAATCCAGCTGTTTTTATGCATGAAAATTAATTCGTCTGATTTCCATGGCACGGTTAAAAATGATTTTTTTTTTTCCAAATCTCCTTTAATATGATTTTTTATTCTTGCTTTTTTTGCAGATGGAAAATGGGGACAGAGAAAAAGAAAAAGATTGTTTGAGTAACTAAAAAAATTACGCCATTTCAAATTATTCAGGCGGATATTAATCACTTATAATAGCACTTACCTAATTTACAGATTTTCTTTTCGTCTACTGATCTTAATTCCTCTATTACACTTATTCCGCTCCTAAAAGCATTTTTTTTTCTTTATTTGAGAAATGGTATGATATTCTATTCATCATATTCTGTACAAGCAACTAAACGTTAATTGCGACAAGCATTCTCTTTTCATGTCATGAATGGACTAAACAAATTAAAAACAAAAATCCGAAGTAAAAACTTGATTCCTGATGAATTGTATGCAAAAATTCATGGTCAAAAGGGGTAAGGATAACATTTATAGAGGGGGAGGGGTCCTGCTTTTATTTGGCTATAAATTAATTTCAAATAAATGAAACTACGTGAAGCAAACTTTGTTCAATCACCGACTTTGCAAACCCAAAAAGTTTTGTTTGGACATTGCGAGATCAGTTTTTACCAATTTTACCATTTTTACCAGTTTTTATCAGTTTTACCGACTGAAATACTAATATTTAAGATAGCCTTCTAATGCTTTCCATTATTGAACTCCACGCAAGACAGTTAAGCTGGACATCACGGTATGCAATTCGTACCGTTATCTCTAGCTTAATTGTCTTGTGTGAGACTGTTTATTGTGCTTACCAATACAGAATCCAATACAGAATACAGAGCTTACCAATACTTACCTGTTGTATTGTCCATTACTTACCTGTTGTATTGAATCCAATACTTACCAATATTACCTATTGGAATACAGCTCACCAATACTTACCAATACAGAATACAGAGCGAAGAAAAACGCATAAGTAAACTCTAGTGTAGCCCCTTTGCCATGATAAATTTGGTTCCCCATGAAAAAACTGCATTATGGAGTAGTTGTAATGCAAGGTTTTGAATTTGAAATGATTGAGAATTAGGTGATGTTTAGGTTTAATATATATATTCTATATACGATTTTGGCGGTCTAACATCTAGAAACTATTATGTGCGGTTTTTGTTTTCAATGTTTGTATGACTGGAGTAACCAGTGATGAATGGGAATAAAAGGAAAGAATTCGTACAGAAGTGTTTAATCAGAATAAAATCAACTGATAAGAAAGAAATTAATAGTAAAGTAGCGGAATTATAACAGAAATAGTAGAGAAAAATTACCAATAGAGTATCTCGTGCTTCCTGCGAAACTCATAGCGACCAGTCTCCGAAAAGTGAAGGAGCTGACAGTCGGAGCAGAAATCTAGCTCCGGCAAACTCTTCAGGGTCCGGAGAATCAATCGCACATCCTAAAAATTAGTTAATTAAAAGAAATAGGATTAACATATACCGAAGGTTAGAGCTCAGTAATACTAATGTCAATATTTAGGTCAGAGAGAACCGAAATTGAGTTCAGACTTAGTCAAAAGAAAAAATTCGCAAGAATAATAATTTTTTTGTGTCTACCTTCACGTGGTGTCATTTAGAGTAGTAGGCACGAAAAGAGGCTTACTGCTGCTAATTTGGATCACCGTCCAGGCACTAACCTGCCCAGTGTCTCACCAGTAAGGCAAGTATTTTGTAGAATAACCTACCAAGAGTGGATAGGCTGAAGCCAGTAATTCTGCCAAATCATGCTCGGGGGGAGGGGAGAGCTAACCCTACTTGACATATGAAGTGAAGACTGTAGCACAAGAAGAGACCTCTTGAAAAGCAATCCGGGATGGGTGGGCAGCTCTTCCCTCTCTTGTGAGGACGAGCGTTGCCTGCCAAAGACAGTCTGAGCCCAGTGAGTGGGGCTATTATATGAGAGGGAGAGAGAAAAGGTGGACATTTTAACACTACCAAGGAAGACTCCTATACAAAGAGAAAAAAGCGATAGGCAAGCCCTAATACCGCGCTCGAGGTGGCATCAATTGCCGAGCAGCTACTGGTAGCATATATATATTTATTTTTTCAGGGGTATTTAGGCAATGGGCCTTTGAGGCCAGAGCTTCAGGCTGAGCCTTTAATAAAGTCAATGTAAAGTCAGCACAAATATCCAGACTTCAAATAACGACATTTCACAATCCTAACCAACAACAGCAACTCAACTTAGGCTAGAAACACGCATTTTCAAAGGTGTGCTGTTTAGACATTAAAAAAATCACTCGAAAAATTAAAAAAAAAATACTTTTTATTTTTTCAAATGCACTAGTAATAAAGTTTGATATATTCTAATATGCTTGTCGTGAAACGGTAGCAATAAATTTCCAAATAAATTGCCAGTTCATAACTTCCTTTTGTCCAACTGACTTAAACATCTACTACTACTACCAAAAACACATTTCAGCAATAAGTCGCCAAGTCCATACAGCCGCGCATGAACTTTCTCCATACCCATTTATTCAAAGCTATAGGGGTAAGTGGTATAAGTAGGGACAGGGTATAAGTGGGACACAGTACTTATCTGCCATCTAGCATTCGTTATAAAATCCAATAAAGCCACCTAGTATAGTTCATTTACTGGCGGACATGACAGTTCTATCATTTTGGTAAGTTGCTATTTTCATTTTTGAGAAAATCAACATCAAAGTTTCGGCTATACCCCAAAAAAATATTTGGGTAATAGTTTTATATGCTTTATTTTGTTATTGCTTGCAGAAATTGTGTGTGTAAGATAGGAAACGAAAGCTAAACATCAGGTCATGTCGTGTGGCCATCTTGTGGAAAAACATGCAACAGTAAAAAAAAAATCAGACAACAGTAAAAATTTGCAAGTAGAGGTCGCATGGTAAATACTGGGACAAGGACAAGTGGTATGTAGAGGGGCATGATATACCACATGGAGAAGAAGCATCACTCCCTCAATACCTGCTGCAAGCGAGCAGAATGTGTTATGGTCTGACTAGTTGAGACACCAGAACCCTTGCTTACAACTACACCGTTGCAAACAACAAGACTGTCCTAGGCAACTGGACAGACTCCAAAGAAGCCGGCATAGACTGGTTAGCTGCATTTCGGGCTTGAAACCCAGAGCTTTCACCTAGAAAGCCAGAGGCAATAAGTTTGGGGCGTGCCACAAGCCTTAACTTGCACAATGTACAGGAGTTTTTCTCCAACTTGCAGTCAGTTTTGAAGAAAACCCCATTTACAGCAAGCAACATATTCAACTGTGATGAGACCTCAGTCACCACTGTTCATGTTCCTCCAAAGGTTTTTGCCGAGAAGGGTAGGAAAATAGTGGGCAAAGTAACCTCAACTGAGCGTGGCGTGCTTGTGACTATGGTTGGAACCATCTCTGCCAGCGGCAGTACCTTCCCCCCTACCTTATATTCCCACACAAGAAATTTCAACCTCACATGCTGACTGGTGCTCCTGCTAACTCTGCTGGAGGAGCCTCGCCTTCCGGATGGGTAAACCCAGAACTGTTTTTTGGAATATCGCAAAGATTTCAGGACTTACTACTCGCATGCTTCCCCTGAAAACCCGAAGCTTCTGACAATGGACAACCATGAGTCCCCTTTGCAGTTGTGCAAGCCACGCCACGTGTACTGAGTGACAGAGGCAGGAAGAAAGTCTCTACAAAGATTCTTACTGACACTTTTTGTGAAAAAACAGATTGAAGAACAAGAATCCGAAAGAAAAGATAAGAAAGCACAGGGTGACAGAGCTAGAGGAAAAGTTGGGACTGTTGGAAGAACTGGAAAAGCAAAAAAAGTCAAAGTTTTTGACCAATACATGAATCTTTTTACTATGTCCCAGAGTATACCACCTCGTATCCCAAGATATACCACCTCTGGTACTTAATGGGACAAATGGTATAAGCAGGGACCCCCCCCCCCCCCCTTTTTTTTCTTCTAGCCATACAAGAAAAATCTGGAAAAATCACAGTTTATGCAGCAGTTCTGGGGCTTTCATTTGAGCTATAAACCATTTTTCTACTCTAATGTTAACCATACATTTTGCAGGTTTTCCAAAATCCGTCCCTGCATATACCACTCTCCCCTGCTCTTTACTCCTCCCACGAAGTTCAGATTTCCTTTAAATCCTTCCTTAGGACCTCTTTCGACCAACCGCAGACGACCTGCTTTTCATTTGGCAACGTATGGATGGCCAAAAAGCACAATCTTTGGCAATCCATCATCATTCATCCATAAAACGTGACTTTGCCATCTTAAGTTTTCTTTCATCAAAGCCACAGAAAGCGGGATTGAACTTCACTTTTCTTACGGCTTACTGTTCAATTTTGTTTGATTACTGCTGATGCTTACTGCTTTTAGGTCAAACCAGAATCTAAAACAAACCTTAGCCATTTCTTCTAGATCATACTGGGACAGCTTTATAATATCATTACCAAGAAAGCAGGAAAGGAAAAATCCGAAAGCCTCAAGCAATCAGAGAACTTTCAAAGTTTAGGAGGCACATGTGGTACTGATCTTGTTCCTAAGCTCCATACAAATACTCCTTTCTTTGATTTAAAATTTTTCCATATAATATTTATGTATTTCTATGTAATATTATATATTTATGTGTAACATATATTATTATAGTTTCACAGTTCATACTACTATATGTTTATGGAATAGAATGTATCTAAATAATAAACAGTTTCTTCATTTTCAAAGAATTTTTTGGGGCAATGGGGTTATCAATCATTTTAAGTGTTTTTAGATTTTAGCTTAACTTAAATTAAAACTGCCCGCTGCTTGCTTGGACAGAACCTTCTCTCGAAAGCAGAAACATGGCTCGAAAAGAAAGCTAAGCAGAAAAAATTCTGATATCCCTCTTGACATAAGGCCATAAAATTCCACTTCAGCTCATACATTGTTGACTCGGGCTCAAGGCCGACCAAAAACTACTCTTTTTAACCCCAGGATGGAATTATAATAATATTTGGCAGCCTGCAATCCTTCATCCGAAAAGCGTGTCCTAGCCGGTTTGAGAATTCTTTGTCCAAGGGGCACGGGTTCGATCCCAGGCTTAGCCAGTTATTTGGTTTGGGACAGGGGTCAGCGGCGTGACTCTGTAAGCTTAGCCAGAGTCGACCCAGCTCTAAATGGGTACCGGGAGAATTCTGGGGAAGGTAAGCAGGAAGGGTCTGTGAAAGCACAGGATGGTTGGCCCCAACCCCCCATTGCACTTCCTGGCTGAAGGGCCACGAAACGGATATCAACACCACCAGATTGGACCTTAAGGGTCTAGTGCCGTCGTACTTACTTCACTTACGTGTCCTAGCCATCTCAGCCTTTCTTTCATTATAGCCGCAGAAAAGTGGGATCTAACCACAAATTCATACAGCTTTCTTGTTTGACATAATATCAGCCAACCGGATACCTAAAACTACCCGCAGATTCCTCTAAAAAAACATTTAACAAATCTTCCTCTACCTTTTGGGAAAGCCACGTTTCAGGACCATACTTGACCACTGTTATCACTGTAGCTTTCAATATTCTAATCTATGTTTTAAAAGTTTATCTTTCAACTCTTCCGAACTCGTTTCAACTGTGAAAAAAACCCCTGGGCCTTCGCTATTCCACTTTCAACATCTTCACTACTCCCACCATCTTTGCTAACAGTACTGCCCATGTAAGTGAAACTATCAACTTAATCAGTCTTATCGTTACTGAATATGATCTGTTTACCTTCATTTAGCCTAGTCTAAGCGCCATAGTTTTCTGAACATCAATTTTTAAGCCTTTTCTTCTACTCTGAACTCCCAAAACCTCTAAATGTAAGATTTTTACCTCCCCATTTGACTGCATGCTCCCCAATAACATTTGCCGTGTTCCTTAGGACAAAGGCCATCAAAATAGCCCATAGAAACAGGGACACAACCCTCCCAAACTCCAGATCCGACACCAAACCAGCCACTAACCTCACTTCCTATATTAGCCAGAACAATATTGTTCATAACACTAATAACTAATTTATTCATCTGGTAAACTATTTATTTATATGAACTGTATATATGTTTAGGGACCAATGCGCCACCGCACAGTAATATGCCCTCCAAAACTTTACATAAGCACATTTGATAGTTATAAACCGATTGGCAATCTCAGAATTTTCGCTCGATAGCATTTCGGCTCAAGAGTGTTTGGGAGAAAATTGTCGTTTATCCACAGAAACTGGCAGGTATCGCCACTTTTTTAATTGTACAATCTCGTTGTTTAAAACGGCTAATAGAATTTTAAATTCTAGTTCAAACGGGCGCACACCTGACCTGATATTGTAAGACCGATTATTCGGTGTGCTTGCAATAGTAACTAGTTGACTCCTTCAACGGGACACAAATACATTCTGGCAGCAGAGAAATTCCTTTAGGAGTACATTCTGGTAAGAGATAAATTCGTCTGTCACAGAGAAAGCGGACAGTTAGGTTTGTCTCCTGAATTTTTTTTTTTTTTTTTTTTTTTTTTTGCAGCCTTAAGATTTCTCTTAGAGCTGATCTTTCTTTTTTCACATTGTTCCCAAAAGACTATTCTCCAATTCTACAATATCTTAGTTTTCACAAAATTGACCTAAGTTTTAACTGCATAAATGAAAAAAAGTCGATTCGAGCTAAAAACGAGCTAAAAAGAACAAGCTATGTCTAGCCCAATTCTTTTTGCACCACTAGTTTTCACTTATATTATTAGATTCTCGGAAAAAATTTCTACTTTTTGGTCCATTTAGAAAAGATTTTTAAATTTTTTTCGACTTTTAGTCTTCTAATTTTATTATCAAGAAATTATATGTGTTCTTATACAAACAATTATACACTTCACATTACTATGCCCTCTCGGTTCCAATTGGAATCAGTTTGATTTTGAATTATATTTTGAGTTCCTTCAAATTTGTCTTAATAAAAAATTCGAACCTAAGCTACCACGACCAAGCACTCTTACTGCTTCGCTATCAAGTTTTGTAATTGTGACAAAAAAGAATACAGAAAAAACTCGTGAGGTGAATAAATAGAATTATGAAAAATTTTTACAAATCAAATTGGTGATAAATAAAAAAATTTATGCAATTATGAAAATATAATATATATATAAAAAATAGTATCAATAAATAAATTTAAAAAATCAATATATAATGTAATATATTGATAAAATAAAACAATAAGAATAAAATAATAAGTAATATAGATGAACAATAATAAAAAAAATAAAAAAAGAATAAACAATAAAGTGGAAAAATTAAAACAAGTTAATAAAATAAATAATGAATTAAAATAATAAAAAATCAAAATTTATAACAAAATAATACCAGAAGTAACGAATTAATAATACAATGATGAATAATAATAAAAACAATAAATACAACAAAAATAAAATTTAGAAAAAATCATTAATGAACAAAATCTATTCTATATTCCCATAATCTTTCACGCCCTACAAGCAAAGATGGAAACTTTCAGTACTTTCACACATAATTTTTCATTTTCTTTGTTTGATTTACACCTTCAACTATGCAAAAACAGAAAGATGAATTCAGATTTGTGTCATTAAAAGATTAAATATTAACTTATATAATTTCACTGATCACTGATTTCAGCCAAAGACCAAGCTAATTCCATGATCGCCATCAAGCTTAAGAAGGAAAGAAAAAAATATGCTTCATATTTATTTGAAAAAACGGAGCTGTGGGTATGATTTAGTATCTTAGGTGTGGGAAAAGGATTTGGTTAGGGGGGGGGGTGACAACTGATATAAATTTATCATAAATAGATATATTTGAGATTAGAAAGAATGTTTGGATATTCAGGAAATTACTTTCGGAAGGAATTCAGACAATCAATTAAAATCTCTGTTTCTCAGGAGGATACCTTCTCGAAGCACAAAATTTGGCCATTTTTTGGTAAAAACTTTGAAAATTTTAGGATGAACTTGACAAAGAAATGCTACCAAAAATTCAGTTATACTAATATTCAGTAATTCAGTAAAAACTCCTGCAGTACTATTATAAAAATCACCTCACGATTTCTCCTTTTTGGGTCTTTCCTGACAATGTTGATGAAACTTCGATCAAAAAATCGACCACCCATATAAAAATGCGGTGAACAATCACTTTCCTCGTAGCTCAAATGCTGCCACTTCCCAGACATGGTTGCCCAGCGGAATCACAGACGTTGTATATTAAACAGAAGCCAAACACATTTTCCACTAAAATAGAAAATATCGAAAATAATAATTGTTCTATTAATACAATAAAATAGTCTATTAAAGCTATTAATACAATAAAACTTATGTTAATTATATGCTGCTAGGAGCAATGACAACAGGGATACTTTTAAAAGTAGAAATTTGAGCCTCTCACTTATAGAAAATCAGCAATAAAATCAAGTAATTCTCAGTTGAGTATTAATGCTATCATTTTTTTTTTTATTTCAATTGGATTTGTATATTTGTGCAAAAAATATGTTATTTCATTTTAAGGCTTGATTTTAAACATGTTTTTATTATTTTTTAGCTTTTCTGATTTAATTGAGGGCCATCATTCTACAAATGACGGTTGTGCCTTAAAGGTCTTCTTTTTTTTTACTCGGTTTAACGCTGCGTTTGTAAACCCTTGGGGAACACGGCATTTTTTTACTTATTTATTTTCACAAAGTTTTAACTTAGTGTTTATTTTGTTTAATTTAAATTTTAAATTGTTCTTTAAGTTTTAGTTCGATAGCCTTTTTGATAGTTAGTTTGATAATCTTTAAACTCAATCCCTCTGTAACTGCTGATCCTCAAATACTAACCCGCTTCTCGACATCCAAGCAAGAGCTCAGAACCCCCCCCCCCCCCCCTAAGTCAGAAACCAAGTCAGCGATCAAGTCGGACAAACAAGGAAAAGCCCCTGGCCCAGGCAGAGTCACCTCTGAATTCATCAACATCGGATCGGATGAGGTAACTGATCTGTGCCACGCCATTGCGTCTGCGGGATGGAAGTTCAGCCACGTCAGTCAGTGGTGCAAGGATGCCATTCTTCCTACAATCAAAAACGGGTGTAGAAAGAGTGTAGAAACTGACATCCAATCAGCCTCAAAAGCCGTCAGTCACGTGTCCTGGCAAAAGTCTTACCTCGGTTAATACAAGCAAAAACTGCTTTTGTGATTGGAGAATATCAGGCCGGCTTCCGCCCTGGAAGATAAACAATGCATCAGTTATACATCGTTCAACTATTCATGGAACGATACATCAAATTCAACCATGAACTCTACCAAATATTCGTTGATTTTCTTCGAGCATTTGACCTGATATGGTGCGAAGAACTCTGCCATATTCTCCTTCATTACAGGATCCTGCCTGAGATAGTCAGGACAATCCATAATCTGTACGATCAGTTTCAAGGCCAAGTAATAACCGCTGATGGGTTTTCATAAGAGTTCACAGCTTCATCAGGAGTACTTCAGGGTTGTATCCTATACCCACACTTCTTCAACCTCTTTCTAATATTCTGTCACAGATATATTCAGAATCAGGCGTAACAATAGGAGGGATACTGATAGATAATCTTGTCTATACTGATGTTATTGATGAGCTAGCAAACTCTTCGCAAGAGCTGCAGACACAAGCTGATATACTCTACGATACCACTAAGTCGTTTGAGGTGAAGATCAATGTCAGCATTGCCAAAATCATGGTAACTACCAGGCATGAGCTAGACAACTCACTGTAATCACCATAAGCAGGAGACAGGTTGAAACATTAAACCACTTCTTGCACCTTGGTAACCTACTCTTCCCTGGTAACTACCATAGCTCTGGCGTGTAACGTCCACTTGCACTTGATAGCTCTAGCTTCAGAAGACTAGCAAACCTCTGGAAAAGTAACCATCTATCCAACAAACTCAAATTACACCTATTCAACAGTTGAGTAATTCCCATTGTCATATATGGATGCGAAACATGGACACTGGGAACAAAAAAAAAATAAAATAAAAGTTCTAGCTCTCGACATGAGATGCCTCTGTCGCATTGTTAGAATCAAACACACTGACCGCATCATAAATTTGGAAGTACGCCAAAGACTTCAGTTCACTGAAACCATCCTCACAAACATTAAGAAACAGTAACTGCCTGGTTTGGCTACGTAAAGCGAATGGAGCGTCCCACAACACTGTTATTATATATATATATATATATATATATATATATATATATATATATATATATATATATATATATTATTATATATATATATATATATATATATATATATATATATAAGCCAATCCTGCTAAACTGTCTGTGATGCTAGTTCGTTTTGTTTTTTATTCCATGAGAACCATGTTATATCCCTCAAGTTTAGGTTGATCTAATAAATTTAGCTTTACAATTCCTTCTACTTCATAATTAAATGTTTTCTTTGAATTTCAAATTGACATTTAACTTTTTAGTTCACAATTATACTACTTATGGTACTAATGTTAGAGACATCTTTTTACATTCTCTCAATTACACTGAGCACTCCTATAACTCGAAGGGAGCTAATGTTTCTAGGCCCACGAGAATTATGTTATATCACACAAGTTTCGTTTTTTTTTCTTCAGTTTTCAATGTTCTTTGGTCCAGCTAGAACCCATTTATTAGCTTAAAATTGTACCAGGACATTAAATGATACCATTTCTCTTTCTAGTTGAAAGGCTCTCTATGGGAAAACATATTTTTTACTAATTTATATACGTTGTTTAATATCGTATATACGTTATTTAATATCGTATATACGTTGTTTAATTTATCTATATACGTTGTTTAATATTATCTCGTTTAGCAAGGAGTATTGTCACTCTGGTCCCTCTGTCGACATTCATGGGGAAACATTCCCAAAAAATCATTTTCTTTTTAAACAACTTGCCTTGAGAATCATGGAAATGATGATCTTACAATTAATTTTTTGATAATTAAGACGCCTCACCGCCAGTATTTGGAGTTATGTATTTTTTTAGGGATGATTATCATTCTCAAAGCATTGTTGTAGGAATACCAAAATTGAATGTAAAAAATATGGGTTGAAGAAGGGATTGTAGCCTCCCTTACATTGAAGAGTGCCTCAGTCCCTCAGATCAAATAGCTTAAAGTACCAAACTGTAAGCAAAGAACCAACCACACTTGTTAATAGAAACTGAAACTGTAAAAAACGAAGTATTTATTACAATATATGCAACAACAAAACCTATTAATCATGCTGATTCTAAATATGCGACAGGTAAAATTTTAGTTGCTCACCATTATTATTAGCATAGGAGAAACTTGCAACATTTTTGAAACAGGAAGTAAACTCCCCCAGAAAGGGGTGTAACCTACATGGAAATTATATTTTGAATAATTATATTTTATTTAGCATAACACGCTTAATGAGCTACTTTTCTCAAAGCATTGCTGTGTAAAAGTACAAATTCCATTTAAAGAGTGAGGTTTGAGTCAGGTGTATCCCTTCTTGCATTTAGTATAACCCTGGGTAGACAATTAAAATAAACAAAAATTAAATAAAAAAAGCAATTATTTTTCAAATGAAAGTTAAGAGCAACATTAAAACCTAAAATGAACAGATATCATTGCGTATGTGAGGGCTGCCCCCCTCAGCCCACTTTTCTTGTTAAGGCTTGA
This sequence comes from Artemia sinica, assembly GCA_027921565.1. Taxonomy (NCBI): domain Eukaryota; kingdom Metazoa; phylum Arthropoda; class Branchiopoda; order Anostraca; family Artemiidae; genus Artemia; species Artemia sinica. The sequence goes on along the minus strand of CM051270.1, from coordinate 4,052,672 downwards.
CTTTAATCCCAATTCTTTGAGAACTATTGCTGAAACACAAGTGCCATTGAAATGGAACAAAAGACTTTTTAAACAACTCTAAACTTTAGCATAAAGAGCGGGGGACTGAGGAGAGGGCAGTCCCCTCACATGTGGAAAAATTCGGTTCGTTTTAAGTTTTAGTGTCACTCTTTATTCTCATTTGAAAAGACTTGTGTTTTTTTTATTTAATCACGTTTTAAAAATAACTTAACTTTTGTTGTTGATGCATACAAAATGAGCAGAGATAGACCACTGAAAATACACTAGAATCACATTTAAAAATAAATAGCTTATTCTTGGTACACACTAATAGTAGAATCACAGAGGGCGGCAAAAAAGCAAAATAGGATTGACCATAGGCGTGGCCACATACGACTAAATATATTGATCCAATAAGATCCTAATAAGACTGTGCAAATGGGTAAATTGTTGAAAGCTTGAGATTTGAGGTTTGCAGCATTAAAAACAAGGCCGTACCCAGGATTTTTTTCAGAGGGGGTTTTACTTAAGTTTTTTTTTTTTGGGGGGGGGGTTACACAAAAAAAAACCTCAAAAAACGCATACCAAATTTGTTTATGTCAATTTTCGTTACGTTTTACGAGTCAGACAAACATTTCGGGGGTGGGAGTCAAACCCCCTAAACACCCCTCCCCTGGATACGGCCTTGTTAAAAAATATGACAAAATCAGAAAGGCTGTGACGGAAAGAGGGAAAAAATAAGATTATTAGTATCCATTTCACCAAAGGGATTCTTCAAATTACCCATCTGGAAAAGAACCATAAAAAGGGCCAAGGACACCCAATTATACAAAAGATCATGAAAGAGATGGGTATGGGTTGAATACTTTTACTGACAATACAATGTACAGTGTTTATTTCCAAGGTCCCTCAAACTTCCCACAAATATTTGCAACTTTATCATTCAGATTTGAATCCCAAGGGGTGTACTATGACCAATATCTTATGAGAAGGTGCACATTAGAAAATTCAATGATTTATGAAATATCTGCTTTACGGGTTGAGATTATAGCAGAAAAAAAACAGGCATTCTTTATAAAAACAGCAGAAGATAAAAACAAAATTTCAGTCCTGAATACAGAATATCTGCCCTTTATTTAAACAGTAGCTTTTCAGAAAACTGTCTTTCAAATTTTAAAGAAAGCAGTCGAATCAGGCAAAAAAAAGCAGCAAAGCGGTAGAAAGCTGATAAAACAAAATTTCTTGAATTTAGCTTAAATATCAATTCGCAGCCTGAGAGCCCCATACAAAACCACTATTTGGAGATCTTTTGCCATTTACCATAACTTTTTCCATCCTTTTGAATGGTCTATGTTGGGATTCTGTAGAACCCTCTGTTACTTGGCAACAGAACATTCAACTTTATCTTAATTGACTTGTCAGCACTATTCCAGAGAGCAAGATTGTCCTATCCTGCTTTTTCGTTTACACTATCATTAACGGCTAATTAACAAATATTGCTCATACAATTTTTTTTAGTGGACTATGGAGGATTTGAAAAGAAACATCTGAAATCTTTACAATTCAAAATCTTATCTGAGGGAAAAAAAAGACAAACTGAATTTGAAATATACCAAATGCTTTGAAGTTGCTATTTCCCTTGTTGGGATAGCACTGTGACACGGTTTGTTGATTAATTCACAAGGGGATCTTCCCACAAGGGGTCCCTGACGCTTCTACGCTTGGTGTGCAGCACAATCTTGGCTTTTGGCTTGTTTTGACTGTGCTCGCTTGAGAATGCTTATCAACCCGTTCCTACCCTGGCATGATTGGACACTTAGTGCAGTGCCTGCTTCTGATTTATTTTGCTTGCTTAATATAGGCTACTATTGACTGGAAGTTACCCCTCCCCTCCCCTCTGCTTGTGTTTGTTTTATTTACTTGACTTGGTTCTTTACCTGTTTACTTTTAACCTATTTGCGTTTTAATTTATTGTGATGACTGACAGAACAGTTTGTATTCCTGTCACACCTGACCTAAATAAATGTAGTGAAAGAATTCTGGCCCTAGGAGTAGAAGTTCCAAACGAGACGAGTAAACCACTGACATTTGGGAGAAGAACAGTTATTGCAAAAAGAAAACTGTTTGGACGTCTCCAGAAACATGAATCTAGGGGCCATTATGGCTCAATGCTAGAAAGAGCTGGACCAGGTGGCTCTGTTATCACAATTAACTTAAAAAACGTTTTCCACAAAACATGTTTTTCAAAGAAAAAGTAAAGAGCTCCAATGAACGAAGAATGAGCAGAAATAAAGTCAAAGAATCTTCCGAGCGTAAAACTTCCATAAATCACCATCAATAAAAAAATGAAAGCCAAAACGAACAGAATCACAGGCACCGCAATAGTGCTGCCTAAGTAAAGAGCGATGTGGGCAAAATGTATTATTAACATTATTTTTTTTGGTTTATCTAATTATTTTTTGTTTAGACCAGGGCATTTTGTATCAAAGGATTTGTTGTAGAAATTTCGAAAGGGGCTCAATCGATTGGAAACTTAAAGGGCCAGTGCCCTTTTTAATATTCGAAAGTGATTGGAGGGCATCTAAACCCCCTCCCACGCCCACCATTTCCCCAAACACATTCAATCAAATTTTTGAAATGATCATTTTGTTCAATGTAGTGTAAAGATCCGGAAATTATGCCTTTGTGGATGACAACCCACCCACAGTCCTCAGGGCAAGGGTTGTAAGTTATGCCCTCGGGACATTTAAGGTTTATATAGAAAGGGTGATTGTATAAACTACGGAGGGGGCTCATTGGATTGTTAATCAGATGTTTTAGTGCCCTTTTTGAGATTCAGAGTGATCAGAGGGTGGATACCCCCCCCCCCCTCCCACACACTTTGTATTTTCCCGAAATACATCTGATAGAAATTTTAAGATGACCATTTGTTCTCGTAGAAACTTCAAAAAGAGCTCATTCGATTGAAAATTGAAAGGACTAGTGCCCTTTTTAATAGTCAGAAGTGATTGGAGGGCAACTAACCCCCCTCCCACGCCCACCATTTCCCCAAACACATCCAACGAAAATTTTGAGATAGCCATTTTGTTCAACGTAATTGAAAAGTCCGAAAAATTATGTCTTTGAAGATGACAACCTTCCATAGCCCTCAGGGCAAGGGTATGAGTTATGCCCTGGGGACATATAGGGTTTTATAGAAAGGGTGATTGTAAAAACTCCGGAAAGGGCTCATAGGATTAGAAATCAGATGTTCTTATGCCCTTTTTAAGATTCAGCGATCAGAGGGTGGATACCCCTCCACACCTCATATTTACCCGAAATGCATCTGATAGAAATTTTGAGATGGTCATTTTTTGTCGTAGAAACTTCAAAAAGAGCTCATTCGATTGGAAATCGAAAGGGCTATTGCTCTTTTTAATAGTCGAAAGTGATTGGAGGGGAACTAACTCCCCTTCCACACCCACCATTTCCTCAAACACATCCAATCAAAATTTTTAGATAGCCATTTTGTTCAACGTAGTTGAAAGGTCCAAAAATTATGTCTTAGAGGTTGAAAACCCCTCTACAGCATTCAGGGCAAGGGTTGTAAGTTATACCCTGTGGGCATATAAGGTATATATAGAATGGGTGATCGTATGAACTTTGGAGGGGGGTCATTGTAATCAAAAGTAATCAAAACTTCTAGTGCCCTTTTTTAGGTTGAGAGATCGGAGGGTGGATACCGCCTCCCGCATCTCATATTTTCCCAAAATGCATCTGATAGAAATTTTGAGATGGCCATCTGTTGTTGAAGAAACTTCAAAAACAGCTCATTCAATTGGAAATTGAAAGAGCCAGTGCCCTTTTTAATAGTCCAAAGTGATTGGAGGGTAACTAACCACCCTCCTGCCCCCACCATTTCCCCAAACACATCCAATAAAAACTTTGAGATAGCAATTTGGTTCAACGTAAATGAAAGGTCTGGAAATTATGTCTTTGAGAATGACAACCCCCCCAGAGCCCTCAGGGCAAGGGTTGTAAGTTATGCCCTGGGGCATATAAGGTAGAAAGGGTGATCGTATAACCTTTTGAGGGGGCGCATTGTATTGGTAATCAGAAGTTCTAGTGCCCTTTTTAACACTCAGAGTGATCGGAGGGTGGATACCCCTACCACACCTCGTATTTTCCCGAAATGCATCTGATAGAAATTTTTAGATAGCCATTTGTTGTCGTAGAAACTTCGAAAAAGGCTCATTCGATTGGAAATTGAAAGGGCTAGTGCCCTTTTTATCAGTCGAAAGTGATTGGAGGGCAACAAGCCCCCCACCCCACGCCCATCAATTCCTAAAACACATCTGATCAAAATTTTGAGATAGCCATTTTGTTCAGTGTAGTTGAAAGGTCTGGAAAAGATGTCTTTGACAACCCCCATACCTTCTCAAGACCAGAACATAATTTGCAATTTACTGAAAAAAAATCGCTGTGGATTGTCGGTTTAGAACACATATACTGATATGTATTCCTTAAAGTTTTAATAATCATTAATTTATTAAAGTTAAAACATCTTAAACGTATTTTGTTTATTTAAATCATACAATAAATAATTGAGTCAAACTCAAAACGAGCAAAAATTAACTTCAGTAGGACTAACAACCCCGGTGCCTTCTCAAGACAAGAACATAATTTGCACTTTACTGAAAACAAAATAAATTTGAAATGTTTTCACCTTGTTTTTTCTTGTTTTAAATTTTTTACTAGATATATGAAGGGGGAAGTCCTCCCCCTTGCACTCCAATTACAGCGTGAGTGTCTGGTGCCCTTTTTAAGAGTAACAAGAGGTTGGAGGGCAAGCAGCCCTTCTCTTAAGCCCATACATTTTCTAAACACAATTTGAAAATACCCCCCCCCCGTGGAAAATAAAGCTTTCCAAATTTGAGAATTTTATTTGAGTTTCTTTTTTCCGTAGGGGGAAGGAATTTTGGTACTTGTGTATTATGTGCCACTCACTCAAATTTATGCTGTGTAAAACTCTAGAACACGCCAGTTTTTTCGTTAGTTTCTTCGTTACTTTAGAAATAAATTTGGGCAATAGATTTGCATATTAGGGGGGGGGAGGTACGGTATAGCGGGTCTGCATACAAGTGTGTTTGGTACAATTATTCTGCATATTAGATAGACAGATAGAAAAGTGAATTTTAAAGCCAAATATACGGCCATGAGCATAGTAAAATAACATAAATGAAAGGCACAAATAACATAAACTTTGATCAGCAATCATCATAAAACACTTAAATGAAACACTACATTAACCTAACAATAGTACTTAATACTTGGAAAAACCGTCATTGAAAAAAAAAACACTTAAATGAAATATTACATTTACTTTATACCGGGATTTCTTTTTTTTTCTTTTTTTTTTTTAGTGGAAAAAATTTCCAGACACCTCACTATTCTTCTGCAATATTCAAAAATGGGTGGCCGGGTAAACGCCGGCCAGCCATTTGCATATTCAGTGTCAGCAATTTTTTCTTGTGCTGAAAAGGCGACAGCATCATCTTCTTTCAATGCGTTTTTCATAATCCAATCTATAAAATAGCTGAAAAGAATTGGCGATGCCGAACATCCTTGACAGACGCCATATGCTATTTGAAATAATTCCGTTAGGTCACCGCATATTCGTACGTTGCTTAAGGTATTCTCATAACAGGTCGACTATTTTCGTAGGAACACCATCTTGGGGATTATTTGCAATAACAAGGGTCGTAATATGGAGTCAAATGCAGCGATGACGTCAAGTAAGACTGCAAAGGTATCCAATCCATAGGGAGTCCTCACCCGACTTACTTTTTGAAAGACTTCACGGCGTTTCTGACTTCCTCCATCGAAGGTGGAGGAGATACATCACAAGAATACTGATCCACTAGTGATGGAGCTGCTGGTCGCATATTTTGGCTAGAGTGGACAGGGGAAGTTAGCCTGGCCTCTCCTGTTTAACAAATCCTTGAAATGTTCTTTCCATCGTTTTGTTCTTTCTAGTTGCGCTAAACTACCACAAATCACTGTTAATAAATAACTGAAACTCGAAACGAACAGAAATTACAATATATAGCTGAGTCAAACTCAAAACGAGCAACAATTAACATGAGTAGGGCTGATAAACCCTATGCCTTCTCAAGACCAGAATACAATTTGCGCCTTACTGAAAACAAAATATGTTTTCACCTTTCTTACTTTCATAAATGAAAAATTTTCAAAACCTTAATGAAGAAATGTCAGTAAATGTCAATTTAACTGACAATACACAGTTGTTTGTTTGTTTTTTGTTCTTTTTTTTTTCAGTCAAGCACAAATTGTGTTCTGGTCTTGAAAAGGCATAGGGGTTATCGCCCTACTCATGTTAGTTTTGCTAGTTTTGAGTTTGACTTGGCTATATATTGTAATTTCTGTTCGTTTTGGGTTTCATTTATTTATTGATGGTGATTTGTGGTAGTTTTACGCTTGGAAGATTATTTCACTTTATTTCTGATCATTATTGGTTTAATGGATCTCTTTACTTTGCTTTGAAAAACTTGCTTTTGGAAAAAAGTTTTTTTTTTAAATTAGTTCTGTTCGTTTTTTATTGACATAGTCTTTTTCGTGGAAAAAATGCATGTTGGAGAAACTTTTTCACCAATGTTTAGTCCTGGCACAAATAGTATTGTTTAATTTAATTTTATATCTCCTCAAGTTGACGTGAAAAATAGAACATAATATCCTTCCCAAAAATTCTTTCTTTGTTCTTTGATACCTTGGATACATTTACACTCTTTTGATTTATTTAAATTGTAAGAGCAGAAATAGTAATAGTAGTAGCCCCAAAAGTTTCAGCATAATACTCCCAGTCATTCTTGATATATTGCTGAGGTGTCTTATTGGCAACCATATACACAGTACCTTTTGATTTAGTTTTAAAGCAATATTGAGTTTTAATGCATAATGGGCTGTTTGAGGGGGAGGGGGGCTAAGACGCCCAATATCCCTAGAGACATAGTTACTGTACTGTTCTATTATATGTTGAGCAAAATGACTGTCTAAAAATTTTGACTGGATGTGTTTGGAAAATGAATGGGCTTGGGAGGAGCGCTGCTTGCTCACCAATCTCTTTTGACTCTGAAAAATGGCACTAGAACTTTTTGATTTAGTAAAACATCCTCCTAAATACTCCTTGAACGATTCACCTTAACACTCTTAGCTAGCGTAGTAGCAATAGTTGTAGTAGCACTAGCAGCAGTATGTGCATAGCACCTTTGGTTTCTTCAACATCCCCTTCAACACACACTCAAAAGTTTAAACTTAATACCATGAGCAGTTCCTGAAGCATTTCTTATATGTCCTCTTAACAACCTGTGTGTCCATAGTGTGTTTTGATTTATTTCAATACAGGTTCAATATTTCTAAAAATTTTCGCCTTAATACCCTTACTTTTAGTAGTAGCAGCAGAATTAATAGTAGCAGCCTTAGATTTACTGGCAATAGTAGTAGCAAAAGTAGTAATAATAGTAGAAGTAGTTCTCTTTTAGCATTCTCTTAAAGCCCCCAGACTCGGGGGGGGGGGGGGTTAACCCCAATGGCCCTGTTATGTGATCTTTGGACAGTTTTTGAACAAATGGGCATCTCAAAATTTATATTTGATGCATTTGGGGAAAACAGACCATAAGGGGGAGGGGGGCTAGTTGCCCTCGAACACTTTGACTCTTAAAAAGGACACTAGAACTTCTGATTTCCAACCCAATAAGCCCCCAATGAAGGTTCTATGACCAGTCTTGGCATAAAAACATTATATGCACCAAGGCCATAACTTACAAGCCTTGCCCTGAGGAATGTGGGGGTTGTCATTTTCAAAAACATATTAACTGGGCCTTTCAACTATGCTGAACAAAATGGCCATCTGAAAATTTTTATTGGATGTATTTGGAGAAATAATGGAAAGTGGGGGGGCCTGGTTCCCTTCCAATCGCTTTTAACTATTAAAAAGAGCACAAGCTCTTCTATTTCCAATTGAACAAGCCCCTTTCAAAGTTTTTATTACAACTCCTTCTATACAAAGTGTCCTGGTCTACAAAAACAGAAAAAAAAAATAAATAATGCACTGTGCCCACATTGCTCCTTACTTTAGACAACTCTATTGTATGGCCTATGATAGCTGTGAACCAATCAGTAACTATGGCTATAATTTCTATCTCAGATATAGCAGTAAATGGTTGTAAGGTAGTGTTTGTGCTTGGTCAAAACTCCAACACTAACTTAATCACAAACAGAAAAGGTATTGTATTCATCCCATCTGAGAAGGTCACCAATCTGGATGATTTTGTTAGGGAGGTCCAAAGTAATAATAGAATCTAACCAGTTGCAATGGCCTTCAAAAATCCAAGCCCTATGGTTATCCCTTTGGTTTGAACCTTCAATCAGCATGTTCAGTTCCCACTGAAAATCTCTGTTTGGACTGCAAGGTATACAGTAAAGCAGATTGTCCCCTGGGCAATACAGTGCTTCAATTGCCAAGGTTTTGGCTACATGGCTTCTAATTGCCACAGAGGCAGAAGATGTCTACTATGTAGTAGACAACACACTTCAAGTATTTCCCCAATCCAAGACAATAAAGGAAGAGCTGGTACTTAAGTGTCCAAACAGCAATGGAAAGCATGCTGCTAACTCCAAGGAGTGTCCAATACTCATGCAGAAGAAAGCAATTGTTACTTACTCATTCACCAATAATGTCCCCATGAGGACTGCTGCTGAGGCCTTGAAGAATGGATTTCGAACTCATACAAAACATGTCCCCCTGGTACATATGGACTCTTTCCCTCCACTGACTCCTAATCAACCTCCAGCTGAGGAACTCAACATGAAGTACATGACCATGTTTGAAGGTGTTGCCAGGCATATCTCTGATCTAACCCAGATTATAATGTCACTTTGCCAACTGGTTTCTAAGATAGCACAAATACTTTCAAAGATGTAGTCAGTAGCCTGAATAACTCAATTGAAATATCTAAACAGAGAAGGTTCAAGCCTTCCCACTATGTCAGCAGTTACCAGTAGCCCTGGCAAAGCAGAACAGAAACATAAAGGGAAGGAGTTATAACTAGGCTACAGATACCTAGTTTAGCCCCTTCTCAGACAAATGATTAGTTCTCTCTTTACCACTGTTCCTTGACATTAGGCTAAAAAACCAAGCAAAAACTTATTAGGTAAATTTGTTAAGACTACTGTTTTAAGTCATTCCCTATATATTCTTTTTCTCATTCCTTGCATGATTTATTTTAGAGGCATCATACTTGTATTTTATTTGTCTATATTTTTATATCTGGATTTAGGTGGCAGCTTATATGTTAATTTTGTATTATTTATTATAATTGTGCTGTATATAGCCTATATATATATATATATATTATATATATATATATATATATATATATATATATATATATATATATATATATTATATATATATATATATATATATATATAATATATATATATATATATATATATATTATATATATATACTATAATGTATATATATATATATTTATTATGCAATTGCTGCAGATAAATAAACCCCTTGCCAATAGCAAGATAAGTGATAAATGGTAAGTTCAGTAAACATTGACCAAGGTGACACCCAAGCAAGCTAGTGATTAAATAATGGACAAAATGATTGATTGATACAAACGCATATGACCAATTGGTTGAATGCATCAAACCCCACAACAACAACATCCTATCAGAAAAATTTTTCAAGCAGTAGGACATTTTTGCTCTCAGGTTACAAATTCCTTAAAATCTCTGAAACTTTCATTCATCTGGCTTAACTACCTTCTTTAAAATGTTAAAGAAGGTTTGTCTGGATAATAATTTGTTTACACTAGGCACCTAAAAGGAATTCATTAAGAATAAGTGACATTTGTGGTAATTTTATATAGAAGATTTTCTTGACTAGACTTAACCATCAGTATTTGACACAGAGATGATTCTTGCCTGTTTCTTTGGCTTGGTTATAGATATTTACCTTCTTATATCCTCTTCAAGACTCCTTTTCAACACATATATTAGTACTAAATTGAAAAAAAGTTATCAAAGATCAGGGCCTGTTGGGAGGATGGAGGTAGATATTTCCAAAGATGTAAGTGTGGGTTAAGGAGCATTGTGTTAGCAACAACAGCTACAATCTAGTAGAGAGCAAATTATGGCCCATAGTAAGTGAAAGTTTAAACACATGTTTTGAAAAAAAAAGCCAAGTCTGAAACTTGAAACTGAAAACTCTGAAATTTGTATGTTTAAAAATAATTCAGGAATGATACTTATTATACAGATTTACTTTAATAGTAAAATGTGTTGAAAACCTTTTTTTGAGGGGGGGGGGGGTTGAAAAAGATATGGAAATCCCCGAAAAATGGCAGTAGAACCAGGTGAAAAGTCCACCATTGGGGTCATCATTGTTGAAACCCCTAAACAGGAAAATCACAGTCCCCTTGAATCTTGGGGACCATTGAACAAGGCAAATCAGTTTTTTTTTTTTATACTAATAGCAATGAAATGTTTTCTACCCCCACAGCCCAGGGGTATCTGTGTCAAACTACTGGTTGTAGAATAACAGAAACCACTATATAGAGCAACACAAGAGATTGCATCACAACAAAGTAATGTTTCAACCATTTTGTGCCACAAAGCATTATTCTTGTCTTTTATGGGTGCAAATGCAAGGAAGATGGTCAACAAATTCACCATGGTCTAAAACCCTAAAGTAAAGGTTTTCAGTAGCCTATCTCGAAAAACAAGGAAAATCTCTTTTTTGTAGGGATTTTGGATTAGTTGAATTTACACAAATATACAAAACATTATGCAGCATCGAGTATACACACACTGTAATGAAATTTATTTCCGCAAAAATCTTTCCACTTACATAAGACACAGCACCCTTGCATAAAAAAAAATCATTATAAACATCATGAGGGTAAAATTCTAGTTTAGTTACTTTTTTCTATCTTGGAAAGGGGTTAGGTTAGGAAAATGAAACTTTCAGTAATAATTCTAGGGCCGAAAACATACTCTGGGAAGGTATTGCCAAGCTTACATGTTAACCCTCTTCTAATTTCTCAGTCTTAGAAATTTGCCTGCTAGACAGGTCTATACGTATTGAAATTTTGACAAAAAAATTCAATTTATTTGTAGCCTGTCAAAACAAAAAAGGGTGCAGATCTCCTAAATGACAGAGTACAAAATAAGGGGGAAAAAGAGAAGGAGAAGAAAATGTATATGCTGAACAAAAATAAGTAAGTTTTTACAATCATAATAACATTATCATAAGATCCATAATGTAACACAATCATAATAGAAAACACATAAGACATACTTGTAAATCATAAGACATTAGTCTCCCTGTCCTCAAGCTCTGGATCCTGAAAAATTCCAGTTTTCAGAAACTCCTGGGTCATCCAGATCACAAGAAGGCTCTACCGGTAGCTTATGCAGCTACTGCCACCTGGCAGCTGAAGACTCAACAGCACTCAAGTGCTTCTTCTGCAGCAAGTATGAACATGTTTCTTGCCAAGGGATGCATCTAGACTTATCCTTAGCGCTGAAAGCCCATGATAAGAGCTCACTACTACTCAAATACGAATGTGTATGCTGTAGTAAGTGAAGCATAGCCAAACTTCAATTGGCAGTACTTGAAATGACACAAACTAATCAAAGCATGGCACCTTTACAGCAGTAACAACAGCAGCCAGAAATGCAACCAATTACCAACACTAACATTGTCCCATCTCAGTCACCAGCAACTAACAGAATTCAAAACTCAAGCGCTGTCACAGTTAGTGTTCTACTGCAAGCTGAAAAAGAGAGGAAACTACAAGAGGAGAAAAGTAGAATCATTGTAATATCTGGCATTCTAGAATCCGACAGAGTCTGATGCTGAGAAAGCTGTGTGGCTGGTCTCTAGCAATGACCTTGGTGCTCAACTACAACTGAAAGACATCCTAGAAACAGCAAGACTGGACCGCCCCCCTCTCAGACTCAGATAACATGCGAGGCCAAAGGCGCCTACTTGTGAAACTGCACAAGGACTGTAAAGAAACCCAAAGAAAGCAGGCAAAAATCTTGAAGGGTGCACCAAATCTGCAAAGATCCACTGACAATACATCTATGTGAATCCAGATCTCATGCCAATGCAAAGAACTGAACAAGCTGCTAGATGCCATGCAAAGAGATCACAGTCCTCAGACAACCGACCAGATGCAGGCTCTTTAGCTGCTGGTCAACGCTATCCCAGCCCACATTGTCAGAGACATGGTGTAGGCTGCAGGTTCCAGAAAAAGGCCTTGACTAGAATTTAATGTATTTATTTTAATTCTGATTCTCTGCTAAACAAGATGGATGAAGTGAGACAGATTGTAAGTGCGGAAAATCCCTGTATAGTCAGAATAGCTGAGGTGAAACCAAAAAATAGCAGATACCTGCCTACACTCCCAGAGCTACATATTCCAAATTACAAGGTCCTAGAGAGAAACATTGACCCCAGTAAGTCCCAGAGGAAATGAACTAACCCAAGAAAGTATCTGGTTAAAAATAGCAGCAGCTGATGGAGTAAATATCAAACTCGGAATCTACTACAGAAGTCCCAATAGCAGTCTTGAAAATGACTTGCACTTGCTTGCAGAAATTACTGAGATCTGCAGTGAAAATTTATCAAATGTAGTCATTGTGGGTGATTTCAACCTACTGAAAATCAACTGGTCTAGACAGCACATGCACTCACACAACCCAACATCACCCAAGGCGAAATTCTTAGAAGTGGTGAATAACTCTCATCTGAACCAATTGATCTTAGAGCCCACCCAAACCAGAGGTATGGATAGACCAAGTATATTGGATCTGCTACTGACAAACGATTCAGAACTGATAGAGGACATCTGCCTACTAGCACCAGTGGGAAAGTCTGATCACTGTATTGTAGGCTTCCAGATTTTGGCTAATGGCAGCAAAGACAAAAAACACCAAGAAAAAATTACAACAGAGCAGACTTCACTGTGATGCACAATGACCTCAGCACAGTGGATTGGGAAAAAGAGTTCAGTTTGACTGAAAGCTGTAAGAAAATGTACTCCAAATTCCTCTCCATCATGTCTCAGACTGAGCAGAAACACGTATCAGTTGCCAAACAATATAAAAGACCAACCCTACCACACACTGTTTTGGACCTCATCAAGAAAAAGCAAGCTTGTTGGGAAAATTATGTAGCTGACAAATCAAGCCCTCTCAAAGCAAGAGCCTACTGAAGGCTACAAAATAAAGTGAGGCAACAAACCAGGCAAGCAGCTAGCATGCAAGAGCAAAACCTTGTAGAATCTATCAAGACCAACCCCAGAATGTTTTGGAACCACATAAATTCTAAATGCATTGCAAAGCCAGACATTCCAAGCTTAAAAAACCCTACGACTGGACTCCTGATTGAAAGATCTGCAGAAAAAGCAGATTTACTAAACATGTATTTCACTACTGTCTTCACCCAGGAACTTATTCAGTCATCACAACCAACCCTGCAAACCATAGTCTCTGACCAAACACCCAGGGTCAAGATAGACCCACAGGTGGTCCTGAAGAAACTCAAAGAGCTAGGGATAAGCAAATCGCCAGGTCTGGATGGACTTCATCCCAGAGTGTTAAAAGAAACTGCAGAGGCCTATTGATGACTTGTCAAAAATCCTTACAGTTGAATGAACTCCCTAGTATCTATCATATCTGACCACATCCTTGAGCACATGAGCAAACAAAAGATAATCACTAGCAAGCAATTTGGGTTCTTGAAGAGAAGGTCTGCAGAGCCACAGCTTCTTATGGTGGTGGAAAACTGGAAAATGCATGCAGATAGGGGTGATCAAGTTGATGTCATTTACATAGACCTTAAAAAGGCCTTTGACAAAGTACCTCATCATTGCCTCTTATACAAACTCTGCAACCTTGGTCTGGGAGCCACAGTTGATTGGATGGAACAATTTCTTATTGGAAGGTCTCAAACAGTATCAGTAGACAGAGTTTTGAGCACACATGAAGTAGAGGTAATCAGCAGTGTTCCCCAGGGCTTGGCCCTTGGCCCTCTCTTATTTAAACTGTATCTCAAGGATCTAGTAGAAGGCATCAACTCAGAGATTCTACTGTACACAGATGACACCAAACTGTATAAAGTAATCAAAACAGCTGCCAATGCACAATCTCTGCAAGAGGACCTTGACAAGCTCAATAGTTGGATGTCCAACTGGCTGATGAAAATCAATATTGACAAAAGCCACAAGCTAATGATAGGGAAACCTACTATCCACTATGAATATAGACTAGGAGACTTACCAATCACATCATGCCAGGAGCGCACAACTTGGGAGTTGTCATTGACAGCAACCTTGACTCCCAGACCCACTACAACAGCATTATTGGGAAAGCAAATTGTGTTGCAGGAGTTTTAAGGCACAACTTCACTTTTGGAAATGATAAGACCCTTTGCCTTCTCTACAAAGCTTTAGTACAGGAAATCCTTGAATATGGTCATTGCACTACATGTCCCTTTTGCAACAAAGACATCAAAGCTCTCAAAAAAGTTCAAAGACAAATAACAAAGTTCTGTCTAACTTTGAGAAACTTACCTTATGAAGATAGGCTCCACAAGCTCAAACTTCCTTCACTAGCTTATTGACTGCACCAAGGAGACCTCATTGAGGTATACAATCTTTGCTACAATGCCTACAAAAACATCCAGGCTACCAATGTTCTCAGCTTCAGCCACACAAACCTACAGTCACAACCTGAAGGTTTTTCAACCTGAGGTTCCAAAAGGACATTGGCTGTTGGGCATTCAACTTATTAAACTCATTCAAGCAGGAACTGGACAAATACTATGGTGAAAGTGCCTACAATTTTTTTCAATTTAAAAGATTTTTGTAGAGGCCATGTGGCCTATTTGTTTCGCATTATATAATTATTATTATTATTATAAAAATCATAACCCAATCATAAATAAATAAAGACCAATCATGATTAGTTTACTGGTGAAAGATTTAAAATCTTTCACTCTTATCAATAATTATAGAAGGAAAGATGAGTTTAAACTTTTGGAACAAAAAAGAGTTACTAGTCTAATGGGGTATATGTAAAATGATTTTCACTTATCAGTTTCTTTTTTTCTGGTTTTAGTTCTGAAAATGCAATTCCTGTTATTTAAGTAAAATTTTGAGCCACATCAATCAGGTTTTTGTAAATTCAGGAGATGTATTTGCAGATCATTTGAAACCTCATAAATTGGGATTTAACAAAGTTATGAAGCTGAAAACAGTTTTCTTGTACATCATTTAAGCATAATATCCGTTTTGCAAGGTTTCATTTTCATAACATGAAAATATTTTAAGATCATCAATGGTCACTGCCATCTAGAGGGAGAAGAAGTGGAGATAGGTACTTCAAAATACCTTCCTGGGACACACTTTAATCTGTAGACCCACCCCTGAAAATTTCATTTTCCTAACCTAACCCCTTTCCAAGATAGCAAAAAGTGGCTAAACTAGAACTTTACTGGAGAATGCTATTGACAGGTCAAAAAACCTGTTTACAAAGAAATGCAAAGGATAGCCTAAAAAGAATCAAAACAACCAAGTAATAGGCCTGTTTTTTCACTCATCAATGTCCTAAGATCTTACATCTTTTGTCAGAAAACGCTTAAAAGTGAAATCTTTGACCAAAGATCTTACATCTTTGGTCGTTTTTGTGCAAACTTCTTTCATCATTCTGTTCTGATCAGCGGTCTGAGAACAATGATGAGTAGATCATCAAAGTTCTCTCATCATTGTTCTATATGGTAGAACAGTGGCGGTCTTCACACTTTTTGCTAACATCAATGAGTTGTAAGATCTTAGAACAAAGATGAGTTAAAAAACAACAATCTTTGCAGAAAGATGTAAGATCTTAGTGCTAAAAAACGGGCCTTATATTTCTACACTAGGGGGGTGGGGGTAAAGTTGAAAATTACCTCCCATTTACATCAGAAACAAAATTTGCCCCCCCCCCCTAATGTAGAAATATATACCCTGAATTGGCATATATAGGGGGGGGGCTGAAATTCATTTCTGATAGAAATGATTATTATATTTGTAATCAGCATAAAAAAGGCATCGAATGGTGTATTCACTTTATTCCTAACTCAATAATATGATTTGTTAGAACTTTACCACCAATGTTTCCTTCTTTAGAGCCATCTAATTATAATGTTACCTAGACTGATATAAGCCCTATACTAGGCCTAAGATTCTTAGACAATTGCCTACATAGAGTGAGCAATGTTTGACTATTAAAGTCATTGGTTCTTTATACTCTAAGCAATGAATATTGTCATTTACCTTTATATAGAAAGTACTATAAAGTTAAACAAAAGACAATATTGTGTTTCCTTTAAACATGGAGAATGATATAAAGTCTTCTGTATGACTTTTTAAACATCAAATTATTATAGAGAAGTATGAATAAAGTTATACAGAAGACTTTTTGGTTTTCTTATTTCATATATGATCCACTAAAATGTCATACAGAAAAAATTATATCAGCCTACCCTACTGATACATAGAGAAAACAACAAAAAGTCATAACAGGTGGCTTTTTTTATAGCCTAGGCCTACATGATTTCATATATAGAGCAGCCTAAATAAAGTCATACAGATGACTTTTTAATATATCATTCTACTATAAAGCATAATGAATAAAGTCATACAGATGACTTTTTATGTCTCCTGCTATTATAGAGCAAACATAAATAAAGTCATTCAGGTGACTTTTTAATATATCATTCTACTATAAAGCATTATGAATAAAGTCATACAGATGACTTTTTATGTATCCTGCTATTATAGAGCAAACATAAATAAAGTCATACAGATGGCTTTTTATACCTCATACTATTATAGAGCAAACATGAATGAAGTCCTACATATGACTTTTTATGCCTTTCTTTTATAGAGCAAACTTCAATAAAGTCAAACAGATGACTTTTTATACCTCCTGCTAGTACATAGAGAAAACAACAAGTCATACAGATGGCTTTTTATAGCCTAGGCCAACAGGATTTCATATATTGAGCAGCCTAAATAAAGTCATACAGATGACTTTTTAATATATCATTCTACTATAAAGCATTATGAATAAAGTCATACAGATGACTTTTTATGTATCCTGCTATTATAGAGCAAACATAAATAAAGTCATACAGATGGCTTTTTATACCTCATACTATTATAGAGCAAACATGAATGAAGTCCTACATATGACTTTTTATGCCTTTCTTTTATAGAGCAAACTTCAATAAAGTCAAACAGATGACTTTTTATACCTCCTGCTAGTACATAGAGAAAATAACAAAAAGTCATACAGATGGCTTTTTATAGCCTAGGCCTACAGGATTTCATATAGAGCAGTCTAAATAAAGTCATACAGATGGCTTTTTATACCTCATACTAGTATAGAGAAAACATGAATAAAGTCCTACATATGACTTTTTATGCCTTTCTTTTATAGAGCAAACTTCAATAAAGTCATACAGATGACTTCTTATACCTCCTGCTAGTACATAGACAAAACAACAAAAAGTCATACAGATGGCTTTTTAAAGCATAGGCCTACATGATTTCATTTATAGAGTAGCCTAAATTAAGTCATACAGATGACTTTTTAATATATCATTCTACTATAAAGCATTATGAATAAAGTCATACAGATGACTTTTTATGTCTCCTGCTATTATAAAGCAAACATAAATAAAGTCATACAGTTGACTTTTTAATATATCATTCTACTATAAAGCATTATGAATAAAGTCATACAGATGACTTTTTATACCTTCTGCTATTATAGAGCAAACATAAATAAAGTCTTACAGATGACTTTTTATACCTCATATTAGTATAGAGCAAACATGAATAAATTCTTAGAAATGACTTTTTGTTGTTTTCTCTATGTATCAGTGGGGTAATATAATTTCTTCTGTATGACATTTTAGTGGATCATATATTAAATTAGAAAACCAAAATGTCTTTTGTATAACTTTATTTGTACTTCTTAACAATAATTTGATGTTTAAAAGTCATACAGAAGACTTTATATAATTCTCTATCATTTCTCTAGAAATAGAAATATATAATTACAAACATACAAGGTATAAAAAGTCATTTGTAAAGCATAGCATATATTAAATATGTAACATAACCTAGGTACCCCTTTCTCCCCCTAAACCCCCCAAAAAAAGTTTAAATATTGTCAACACATTGGAAACCACACTAAGCATTAATTACTGCATAACAGTGTCTTGAATTAATCCATACAAAATGGGTTTTCTATTGTATCTCCAGTTTGAAATATATAAAACAGTGCATTTAACATAAGAATACCAAGTTATCTGTAGGACTTGTTCATGTTTGCTATATAATAGTACAAGGTATAAAATGTCATCTGCATTACTTTATTCATGTTTGCTCTATAATAGTGTAAGATATAAAAAGTCATTTGTATGACTTTATTTATGTTTGCTCTATAAAAGAATGAGGCATAAAGTCATCTGTATGACTTTTTATCATTCTACATAATAGGGGAAAGCAAGATATTGTCTTCTGTTTGACTTTATACTGCATTCTATATAAGAGTAAATGACAATTTTCTATTGCTCAGATATAAAGAATTTTTTTTCTATATTGTCATATGTAGGTGACCCCCTACATAGCCTAGCTCTATCAACAAAAAAAAGAGGGAGGTATAAGCCAAGGACCTCAGCTATACATATGGAAACATGCTAAGAAAACAATTCTTACATCATAATATGCAGAATAATCCTAGTTAGCTAACTCATTTTGCAGGGGGGGGGGGAAGGAAGACCTTTATTTTCACTTCTTCCACAGTTGTACTATTTTTGGACAATTTCTGAAAAAACAAACGTGGATTTGACTGCATTTTTCTGTTTTCAAATATTCTATATATTTAAGGAAACACCATTAGTGCCATTGAATTAGGCTACTTCTCATAAAAACTTGTCAGTAGACAAATAGTGATAAATTAGGTCATGTTATATGGTATCATAAACACTTTTCAAAACTTGAAGAATAGACACAAATACTTAGAAACGTGATAGAAAAACTGGAAATAGGCCTACAACAAAAAAAACTGAAGATAAAGGTTCTCTCCCTGCACAATCTTTAACTAGGATTATTCACAACTTAGAACCGCCTTTTTTCTAATTTTAAATCAATAGAATACCTTTAGATTTGCCTGGTATGAACAAGGGAAATTTGTGACGAATAGTTTTCTTAGAAACCTTACTAAATAAAGGCTGTTGTTTTTATTTTGTTTTACAGTTATTTCTTCTTCATATCATTGACGACAAAATACAGCGTTGCAATGGGATTTGAGATTAAAGGTGTTGATTTTCTGGCCAGCAAGCTTGCCGATCTTTCAGAGAGCTGTGTTTAATCCATTTCATTGGGAGCTAATAAGGATTTTAGGACAAATCGTGAGTAATAATCCCAAGGCTACGGTAATCTTACAGCATAAAACAAGAAAAATGTACCTTGTACGCTGATCTGGTTTATTTAGTAGCCAAAAACTACCTGAGCCATGCTTCACAGATGAGTTCAGTAAAACTGTTCTCAAACCTTATTTGCAGGGGTTAATTCTTTCTTTCGAAAGCTTTAAAACTTGAGATTTAAGTTGAATGGCTGAAAAAGTAAAAGTATCTATTCCATCATGTCAACACACTAGCGGATCCAGGGGGGGGGGTCGATCGCCCCCCCCCCCCTTGCTTGAGCAAAAAGTTCTATCATTAGATTTTCTGTGACTTGATTGCGATATCAACGCTTGGATCAACGCATCTTTGAAAAGGATCGGACGACACTTGGTCTGTCTGCCTTAAGTCTTTAGGGAATTGTTTAGAGTGTTTGGTGTCACCCGAACTTACAAGGCATTTTGAAGCTTGTCATCTCGTAAATCGTTGAAGTTTCAAAAAGTGTGCGCGTCAAAACCTGTTTCTTATTCAATAACTAAGCAAAAATCTTGAAATGACTCCGATAACACATACGCCTTAGGGTTAGTCGCGATTCTAGAAGGGTTTGAAAAGTATACAATTTTTGGATAATATTAACCAGTTATGATGTCGAAGCGAAAGCAGATAACTCTCGACAACTTTTTTGGTTCGGAAGCTAAAGCTAGGCGAGTGGACGCCGTAACTGAAAATAGAAATAATGAGAGTTACAGTGTTAGTAGTGATTCCAGCGCTTTGACTAATAGTAATTTTTTTTTTTTTTTTTTTTTTAATAAACCCAATGTTACTTACTTAGTGAGATAGTGCACGATTCGTTAGCATCAATCGAAGAGTGTATCCCCAAGCTTAACACAAACATCGAAAATATAAGCACTTTCTACGAAAATGATATCGGAAGCTATATCGATAGACTTGAAAAACTGGATGATCGTACGCGATATCAATTGCTTCAGAACCCGTGGATTCCGATGTTTAACTACAGCTTCCCCTATTCAGTTCACAAGAAGCGGGGCAGGGACGAAAAGAGATTTTTCAATCGTACTCGCTTGGAAGAATTTCATTGGCTAGTACTTTCAAATAAGATGAGGGGCTTATTCTGTAAATATTGCGTTTTGTTTAACGTTCAAGGGGTTGGAGGCTCCAATCAATTGCAAAAGTTGGTAAAGAAGCCCCTCGTGACTTTTGCTAAGCTAACTGGAAAAGACGGTGACTTGATGTCTCATGAAAATAATCAGTATCACCGCGATTCAGTTGACGCAGGCAAACATTTCCTTCTAAAATATGACAACCCTGAAACCAACATTTTAAGCCTTGTAAACGAACAACGTAGCCAACAAGTGCAGGAAAACAGAGCGAGATTGAAGCCAATTGTAGAATCAATTGTTTTCTTGGGTCGACAGAACATTGCTCTTCGTGGCCATAGAGATGATGGAGAATTATTGGCAGAAAAGGACCCATTGACAAACGAAGGGAACTTTCGAGAACTTTTAAGGTACCGTGTAAATAGTGGCGATATCACTTTAAAACAACATTTGGAAAGCTCAGGTGCAGAGTTCATTCTGCCAAGTTCTACAGTGTGGTTGTTGATGAAACAACGGATGTGTCACACAAGTCACAACTGAGTATTGCCCTTTGCTACAATTACAATTGCACAAGACGTGAAGATTTCGTTGGTTTTTTAGACCTACACGAAACATGTTACTCGGACAGCATTGGAAACTTCGAACCGACCATTAAAGGGGAAACGCTTGGAAATGTTGTGTTGGATTTTCTTCGATCTCTTGGGCTAGACTTGGAAAATTGTGTGGGCATAGGCACTGATGGATGTGCTATGATGGTTTCAGAACATTGTGGAGCTGTAAAAGAAGTTCAAAAGGTAGCAAAGAATGCCCTGCGTTGCCCATGTTTCAAACATGCTCTGAATCTTTCCATGTCAAAAACTTCTTCTATCCAGAGTGTTAGAAACTCCATCGGAGTAATAAAAGAAATAGTTGTTTTTTTTTGGTGCTTCTGCAAAGTGCAATTATGTTTTAACCAGAGTAATGAAAGCACAGCTAACTGGCATGTGTGAAACGCGCTGGATCGAAAGGCATGATTCCTTAATGCAGTTTGTGGTAGAGCTCCCTAAGATAGTGGAAGCTCTTGAGATCATCAGCGGCTGGGCAGAATGCACAACTGGAGCAAAAGCAAAATCCTTATTGACTGCTGTCACATCCTCCGACCTGATAGTAACCATTTACTCTCTTAGTAACATATCTGGACTAATTTTACCGGTCAGTCGGCTATTTCAGAAGAAGAGCTTAGACCTCGCGTCTGCAGCAAGCCATGTTGAGGACCTTCTTACCCAGCTGCAAGTCAAGCTTCGGGAGAGTGAAAGCGAGTTTAAAAACACATTTGACGAGGTAACTAAAGTGGCAACCGAGCTAGGTTTAGAAATAACAGTCCCAAGGATAGCGAAAAAGCAAACGAATCGGATTAATGTACCATTCAGTTTACACGAGGAATATTATAGACGGTCAGTTTTTATTCCCCTGTTGGAAACAATCATTTCGGACTTAGAAAGCCGTTTTTTCCGTTGAAACGCTGGACACTTTTAATCTCAGTATTTTCTTGCCAATAAATTGTATGGAAACGAACAAACAACAATTCGCTAATACGATTCATGACTTGTCACAGCGATACTGGTCAGTAATGGGTTTCCCCTCCCAATCGGTTTGTGAATCTGCCCTGGCTGGAGAAGCGACAATATGGAAAACTCGGTGGCTTCGTCTGAGAGAAAGCAATGCAGGCACAGGTAGAATACAGGAAACACTAGGGGAAACTTTACAGAAACAGAACTGCGATGCTGATATTTTCCCGAATATTTCAGCGTTCTTGCAGATTCTCATGACCCTACCTGTCAGTGTGGCATCTGTTGAACGAAGTTTTTCTACCTTGAGAAGATTGAAAACGCGGCTAAGAAATAAAATGATGGAGGAAAGACTCACCGGACTTGCCCTTCTTCATGTTCACCGTGATATTGACATAAGTGTAGAAAGTGTTATTGATAGATTTGCTAATAGTGGAAATAGGAGGCGAGAATTTGTTATATAATATTGATAGTGTTTCTGTACATGTATTTTTGTGGATAGCTTTACAGAACCGACAGCTAAATGACGGATAGAAGCAGAGGCATGCAACTTTCAATATCAGTAAGGTACGTTAGGCTTAATTTCGAATGGGAATTTTTCGCAACGAGTCCCCCCCCCTTCCTAAAATCCTGGATCCGCTACTGTGTCAACAACGTACTATTCCTGCTAGAAGCATTGACGAGTGGTATCGGAAACTCGAAAAATACTTCCCAAAGAAATAGATCAAAACTACAAAAAATATTGGCAGCTTAATATATATATATATATATATATATATATATATATATATATATATATATATATATATATATATATATATATATATATATATATATATATATATATATATATATATATATATATATATATATATATATATATATATTATATATATATATATATATATATATATATATATATATATATATATATATATATATATATGTATATGTATATATATATATATGGGTTATTCACCTGTAGCAAATGCCTGCGTTGAAAAACGAGAATCAGAGTAATTCAGCACTGCTTGGTCATAAAACAATTAAAATACAATTACGACACAATTAAATAAATAATGCAAATATACATCATTCCTGTCACATACGCCAACTATATAAAAAAAAATCTGATAAAACATAGATAAAAAGGGAAAAATATACTAAGTGCTAGATTCTAAAATCAGCTAATATAGGGGTAAAAAAAAAAAAAAAAAAAATCTTAAAGGGAATGAACCAAACCAGTAGTATTAATAAATCTACCTAAAGGTTTGTGCTTAGTTGCCTAGCCCAAGGAGGAGACGTGTGATGTCCCAGAACAGAGCGCATTGTGAATGCCTTAAATGCGTTCTCACAGCAATTCCTTATATTTCCTTCTCCTTTTCATATTTTCTACAGTTGAAGATGATGTGACGTATGTCTTCATACACTCCGCATGTGTCGCAGTTGGGGGAAGGGGTCTTTTTCCAATGGAATAGGGATGATTTTGTCTTTGCATGGCCACATCTAAGACGAAAGAGACAAGTTGAAAGGTTGCGAGATGAGAGGTACATTTCTTTTGATGGCTGCTTGTAATTATAGAGATCCAGGAGCTGGGTATGGAAAAAACGGAGCCAAGCCTCTTCTCCATCCAAAATTTTTGAACTGATTGAAGACAAGAATTCAGGACCAGTAATAGGGGTTTGGGTGATCACACACAGACGAAAATATAATATATAGTTTAATGTATACTCATGTTCATTCCTAAAAGTCTAAGTAACTTAGGCTGTATCATTAAAGGCAGCGCAATAGCGCTACTAAAGTAACACGCGATGTAGGCACAATGTATTTCTTTCTTTTTTTTATTGTTATTTTTTAAGGCCGGGGCAAGTAGTGTAGATGCAGTTGTCGTATAAACTTCAAAAAAGGGCTCATTCGATTGAAAATTAAAAGGGCCAGTGCTCTTTATGATAGTCGAAAGTGTTTGGAGGGCGACTAGCCCCCTCCCCCGCACCCATCAGTTTCCCATACACCCCTATTCAAAAGTTTGAGATAGCCATTTTCTTCAGCGTAGTGAAAAGGTCCCAAATTTGTGTCCTAGAAAATGACCCCCCCCCCTTCAACAACCGTCATGGCAAGGGTTTTAAGTAATGCCTCGGGGGTATTTAAGGTTCTTATGGAAAGGATGGTCGTTTAAAATTCGGAGGGTGCTCATTCAATTGGTAATCTGAAGTTCTAGGGTCTTTTTAAGAGTTAATGTGATCAGAAGGCAGCTACCTCACCCCTGCGTCGTATTTTCCCAAAATGAATCCCATTAAAGCTAAGAATCAAAAGTAACGAAGGGCAACTACCATTCCCCTCCCTGACATCCTCTTTTCCCCAAACACATCCGACCGAATTTCGAGACTGCCGTTTTGTTCACTGTAGTTCAAAGAGCATGTAGCAATGTCTTTAGGATGGACCCCCCCCCCCAAAGTCCAAGGGAAAAACCTATATAAGTTTTTTATAGAACGGATGGTCGTTTTAACTTTGGATCAGATGGGGCTTATTTGAGCGGAAATTGGAAGTTCTAGTCCCCTTTTTAGGGGACTAGTCGAAAGTGAATGGAGGACAACCAGGCCCTTCCAAGCCTATCATTCCCTAAAACTCATCCTATCAAAATTTTAAGAGAGCTATTTCTTTCAGCGTTATTGAAAGGTCCAGTAATTATGTCTTTGGGGATATCAACCTCCCCACAGTCCTCAGAGCAAGGGCTGTAAATTAGGCAATTCGTTCATTGTTTATATATAGTATATGCTATTGAGAAAAGTATGAATATATGAACTTTAATTTCCAAAAAGACGAAGGGCGTTAAAGTAAGCCTTTCAGTGAATGTTGATGGGAGTGTTGAACTAAATAAAAACACGTTATGTGTGTTCGGATTATCAAAAGGGCCTAAATCACAAATGACTGAGTATATTAATTTAGTACTTTCAGGACATGATAAGAGGGATCATCAAAAAGTCAAGATTTGCATGCTACAACTCCTACTACCACTACCACCCCTGCTACTGCCACACTACTCTACTTACAATATCGAGAGGACATTTGAACTAAATTAAAAAAATGCTATGTGCATGAATTATCAAAAGAACGTCTCTCAAGAATTGATTTGGGTGTTAAGTTCGAACTTAATACCTGAAGATCATCTAGTCAAAAGACAATATGTGCACGCAGAATTACTAATACTACTATTACTACCACACTAACTACTGCTACTACTACTACTACTACTACTTAAACTTCTACTCCTATTGCAACTACTTGTAAGGCTAAGAGCATTGAGATGAAAACTTCAAGAAGTATATGGACATAAGTATATGGAAGTATATGGAATTAAGTTGAAACTTCCAGGACTAGATGAGAGGGGTGTTCTACTGACCAAAAGGCAATACTTTAATACTTCTGCTGCTACCAGTGCTACCACTATTACTATTAATACTACTAATATTAATACCAATGCTACTACTCTGACTACTTTTTCCCCTATGCCTAAGGGTATGAAGGTGAAATTTTCAAGGAATTTTGTGGGGGAAGGTGAACTGAATCACGTCGTTTCGTCTGTATGCAGGTTGTCAAAAGTACGTAACAGCAATACCGTAGGAACAGTTTGGTGTGTGAAGTCAAACTAACAGGGCTTGTTGTGGGGAATGTTGGATTAACCAAAAGAAAATATTTGCATCGTAATGCTACTGCTTCTACTCTTACAACTGCTGCTGCTTTTATTAGTACTACTTCTACTGCTACTACTACCACTGAAACTAAGGCTACTACTATTAATTCTACTGCTACTACTACTAATGCTGCTATTAAAACTTCGGATATTACGGCGAAAAATTTGGAATGTATTAATGCTGGATGGAACTAAATCAAAACACACTATGCCCACACAGGTTGTCAAGAAAACGTATCAGAAATCAAAACAAACTATGAGCACTTAGTGTTTCAAAAAGATGACAAAGCAACATCTCAAGAACGGCTGACATTATTATTTTAGACCTTTAAAGATAAGTTGTGACGGATATTGAACTAGCCAGAAGCCACTATGTGTATACTATTGATACTACCACTACAGTTACTGTAACTAATGACGCTTTGAGTATTAAGATGAAGCTCTTAGTGAACATTTAAGGCAGTGCTTCCATTCCAATAACGCGGGATAAAAGTTTTCAAGTGAGAAAAAAAAAGTAGAATTATACAAGGACGCAATCCGGAAGTAACTATGTTATCGTGCTTACTATTTGAACAGGAACTTTAACAAAATTTATTATTACGCTATATTACCAGTCAAGGCCGTACCCAGGATTTTTTTCGGAGGGGGTTTTACTCAAATATTTTTTTTCGAGGGGGGGGGGGTTACACAAAAAAAACTAAAAAATCGCATACAAAATTTGTTTATATCCATCCTTGTTATGTTTTTACGAGTTAAAAAAAACATTTACGAATTAAAAAAACATTTCAAACCCCCATAGCCCCCTATGGGTAGGGCCTTGCTACCAGTGTTTCCACTTCAAATTATTTCAATCCCTAAAGAGGCTGGTGGAAAATTCCTAGAAATCCCTATTTTCAATACCAAAATCTCTGAAAGTTTCCCCATTTTCTGACTTCTTTCCAAATTACAAGTAAAGCCTGATTAGGCTGACTTATAACAGCATTTGTTCAAGACGCCCTATTTTGCAACTCAAGACCTTTTACTTGTACCAAAATATCTTCTTTTGACGTTTAAAACAATGCTTTGTATTTATCGACTAGTTAAGTTCGGTTTTGATTTACAGATTCCGGGTCCAGATCTCAGATTCTGGACCATATGAATATATTTTATTTATTTGTATTTCTACTCCATCATTTTTTCCTTCTCTATTACTACTTTTGCAAAACCTTTGTTTTTATTTTAATTGGTTCGAAGGATTAGCCTAAATGATATCCAACTGGTCGCTTTTTCACGCCTTATTTTTGTTTTGCCTTTTTTATATATTGAATTGTTAATTTGAAGCAGAGTGTAGTAGCAAAAATGAATCACTTAAAGCTTGATTTAAGGACAGCGCCAGAATTTTGATCTTTTGAATTATTCGATTCTAACTAGTGTAGACTACTACCTGCCTCCCAGTTTTCCAGAAAATGCTAAATGTAGACGCACTTTAAACTGTTTTCAGAAAAATTTAATGAGAATTACCAAACAATAAGATTTAAGAGAAAACACCAAATGCTAAGATTAATACCCCGAGTCATCGTTATCGTCGCCATCCCAATCGTCTTTCCCAATGCCTAAACAAGTGATGCATTCGGACGCAGTTGCATCGAATTTCACGACTTCATTTTTTCTTTAAACTCTCGGTGAACGTAGGGGGGCCTTTACGCTTCATCCCATACTTGACAGAAATCGTCGCAGCCAAAGTTACGTTTTTGAGCCCATTCCTCTTTTCATTTTTTACTGTTTTTAGAACGCTGAAAAGGCTTTCCACAACTACATTTGAGCAGGGAAGTCCAAAAATAAACCGAATGACATGAAGAACGCTAGTAAACTTTAGCACTCCACTTGGCGTCTTGATGGACGCCACCCAGTTCCAAAAATCAATCGGGTTTCCGCCATTGAGCAAACTGTCGTCTGGAATAAGCAGCATCGATGCCCGCCACTCTTTTTCAACCAGCCCAAAATCCCACGAGGGGTGCTCGAACTTTTGGCAAAAAAGTTGCAACGATAGAATATCACCATCCGATGCAATTTTTGGGTCTACAATCTCTACAAAGTTGTATATGTCGTGATCAAATGGAAATAGGTCGACTAGCTGGGACACAGCTTCAATATAAAATTTCTGGGCAATCTCCTTGACGCTCTTGCATTTATCCGTGAACTTTGTATCTTTTCCTTGTAAGGAAAACAGACGGGCGGCTGCTTCTAGTCCCAGGTAAACCTTAGAGGCGGGTAGGAAGAACTCCTCTCTTTTAAGGTTCACAGACTGATTTGACTCAACTTATTTCACATAGTATTTTACCATGAAATTGTGACAAAGGCTCTTCACAACTTCTAGCACTTCTTTTTCTAAGTAAGTAAAATCGTAAATGTGCATAGGTGCTTCTATTTGTATTTGTCTATCACGTCGGTCCTTCCACGCTGGTTGTTTTGTTTCAAATTTCGCGGGTCTATCTAAGTGCGACAAAAAAAGAACGTTTGTTAATGACTTTTGCCGAAATCCCGCCGTTGTATCCAAATTTCTCTTTCCGTAACAAAAATCCATAGGCTCGGCAAGGAAAAAAGTGGGAAATCCAAATTTAAAGTAGAAATAAAGTACTAAAGTAGGCCTAAAAATATTATAGGAGAAACAGTCAATATAAAGTCGTCTACTCGAAAAGATAGTAGAAATGGAAGCACTGATTCAAGGGGAGTTTTAATCAAATGAAAAAAAAACTATATACATGCAGGTTTTCAAAAGGACATACAAGCCTTATCATCGGCGGCGCCACTCTATAATAGCTAGAGATATGATCGAAACTTTTATAGGAACTAATTTGATTCAAAATTAAAAGTTCATGTACCGTTTTTAAAAGTTAAATGAGATTGAAGGGTAAACAGCCCTCCTCCCAAGCTCATTCATTTTGCAAGCACATCCAGTCAAAATTATGAGACAGCCATTTGTTCAGCATAGTAGAACAGCCCAGAAACCATGTCTCTTGGAATATTAGGTATACCACCCCCCTTCAATTATGCCATTTCCCCCATTACACTTTAAAATTAAATTTTGCATAAAAACTAAACTAAAAGGCAATATATCGAGAAAGACTTTTAGGGAACGTTTAAGGGGAGTTTTAATTAAACGAATTAACGAATAGGACGCGAAATAGGCCGCGACTTATGTTTATATCTTTCCTACTTCTTCGTGAATCTAATAACTTGAAAGTAAAGTACGATTTTTCAGCTTCTTCTTGAATTCAAAGAAAATAATTATAGGCTACTAACTTTTGAACTTAAAGGAAAATACATAGCACATACATAGAAATAAACCTAGAAACGACAAACGGGTCTATGGCCAACATTATGTAGGTCTGTGGGTCTATGGTCAAATTTGTATCAAGTAGGTGTATGGAGTAGGTCAGTATGAAGTAGGTATATGGGTCTATGGGTATACAGGGTCCATAGTAGACCGATATTTCCCAGGGAATTTAGACCGATAAATTTCCTGCAAAAATATAATACTGTTAGCGCAGAACTAAGGTAGATAGTCATAGAATCCTAGGGATGATTGAATTTTTGAGTTGAATCATGACGGTCAATGTCGGCTGGACTTGCATGCAAAAAAAGGGGGGGGGGGAATTGAATTTGCTTGGACTTACAGGTGAACAAGTAACCTAAGCCTAAAAAATGATGTCATTTTCACTGTTATAATACTAAATACAGACAGCCCCATGACGTCCCACCGTGCTGATTAATACCATCTTAATTTGAACTCGTATATTTTACAAGATTTGATGGCAAAAACAGAACCAATCCCCCCCTTAAATTTGCAATCCATTCGCCCCCAAATATCTATCTGTACATTGACCAAAAGCCCCTTTATCATAAATGGACGTAATCAAAGCCACATCGGTTTATTTTTCTTAGGGCATATTTTTCTTGCATTAACTTATTTCTAATTCCTCTTGTCTTATTCATTAAGATTTGGGCAGCCCAATTACATCTGTGGCTAAGAAATTGTATTCTAATGAAAATAAATAAATTTCATTCTAGTCATATATTCTGAAGGGGCAAAAATATATGGATATCAATAGAGTACCAAACTTTTATTATGGAAATCGCCCTTTCAGAAACTTGTGCGAGAGATCAACATAAGCTTTTGTTTCCATATTTGAGTAAATTTAATAATGTTACAATATAACTTGCCTTATTACCAAGTTATATATATATTATATATACTATCTTTATAAGTATATATACTATTTTTACCACTCCAACCTCTCGACCTCCTATGTGGGAATCAGGGCCTTGTAATCACGAGTGCTCCCAAGCTATGGTTGGGGCCTCGGAGCGAGGATTCACGCCCCCGTCCCTAGCGAGCCGGGAGGAGAGCCCTAAGTTGTAACTTACAGCGGTGGAGTGATATAACATTCTATTGGTTGCCTAGCCCGAAAGATAGAATGGCTAGCACAATGGGGCGCCAGGGGTCTGGGGAGCCCTGGTCAAGTGAATTCCCATAAGACACCCATGAATATTGAAGATCAAATGCAGAGAGATACTACTACTACGGCGTTCGCGGTAGCCGATGCGGACCAGGTCAGGGTGGTGCCTGGCCTGACAAGTATGCAAGCCGCCAGATCAAGAAAACATCTGAATATTGGCACGTTGAATGTTCGCAGTTGCAAGTTGGAATCCACGCAACTGCTCCTTGCGAGGGAGCTGCTGAACTATAAAATCAACGTTTGTTGTCTGTCAAAAACGAGACTGAATGATGTTCCGTCCAAAAATTTGACCGTTTTCGAATGTGACTCATTGCAATTCTACAACTTGGCTTCCAATGATGGTTCCGACCAATAAGAAGTTGGGTTCCTGCTAGACGGCCCTACTGCATCATATGTCACCTTTTGAGAGCCAGTGTCACAAAAGATTGCCAAGATCAGACTGAGAGGCCACATTAACCACATAACCATAATCGCTCTGTACGCTCCGATAAGGGACAGCAGTGACGCGGTCAAAGATGCCTTTTATTATGACCTTTTATTCATCCGATCTGTGAACACCGTGGGATTTATATGTCGGGCTGTTAACCTCTTGGTGTAATAAAATTAGAAGAAATGGTTTTGGTTAGACAGAGGCTGGTATGTCTTGAGTGCAGACTAAGAGTTTTTTTCCAACTCTGTGAAATATGGAGGGTTCAATTATTCAATTCACGCAGGAACTGAAAAGTGTGCAAAAATTGATACAATTAATTGGACTGATAACTGGTTGTTTCCTGTTTGTTCCTCAAAGAACGGTTCAATCTTACAGGTAAATCCTTCAAATTCACTAGTTCTACCTTCCCCTCGTACCCCCCGTTCTCCTAATTCAAGAGCTAGGATGCTCACTATCCTTAAAGAGCTTGATAATGAATCACCATTACCCTCCTGTCACAGAAGAAGATACCATTTTCCAAATGCCTTCGTCAAGAAGAGACACTCCCATATCTAGAAGCTTCTAGTCAGACTGAGGATAACACCACTTTGTTTATGAACCCTTCTTCTATTCTTTGCGCCACTACTAGGTACTTAAACCCAGGCTCACGTGAGATATCAGTCCAGACCGAACCTTATGCAAGTCTTCGAAATGATGACTCTATGTATCAGAATCCCCTTCTTAGAGATTTTGGGTGTCAAACCGAAATATGCACTATTGAACTTGACTTCCCCAAACCAATGTTTGCCTTGTTGGAATTAAAAAACAATCTAGAAGAGGTATTAAAATAAATTTCGAGTATTATTTCTCACACATTGACTTTGATCATGGGCGTAGGCAGCATATTGTCTAGGAGGGGGGGAGTCGATAGTGTGATGGAGGGCCTTTTATCAACTGCTTTTCCAACCATTAAATTTTTCAGCCATATCTAATGTAAATTTGAAGGTCTAGGGGGGGGGGGCAGCTGCCCCTGCCCCCCCCCCCTTCCCACGCCCATGACTGTGATACAGTGTAATGATATCACCCCCTCCAACTGGATATTATTAATCTCCCTTCCTTTCATCTCAGCAAGACGAACAAAAATTCAAAAAATAATTGTACCCATCAATTAGAGGTCAAAAATCAAGATAATAATGTTATTGACCGGATCTGTTAGATTAAAAATACTGAAGAGTCATCTATTATTCATGAGCTGACTAATCCGTCTGACCTTGTCTCACCTTAGGAGAACTATATTTCTACTAATCATTGTAGTGAGATTAACCCTATTACAGACATCCATAATTGTTTTGAAATTAGTGAAGTGAATAACCTGAGGAATAAGAAAGCCTCTTTGCCTCAAATACGTAAATGCGCAAATATGATTTCGGCTGGTTCTTGCAAATTAGGAGATGACTAATTTTAGACACGATCGTGCTTCAATCAAGTTTCTACAAAAAAAATAATTATGATAGTAGTGGTAAAGAAAATTGCAAGTTTTTCAAGCATGGGAATTGTAAACTTGGCCAAAATTGTTCGCATAATCTTACAACTAAACAGCTGCTCGCAGCCTCGAGAAACGAAATCACCGTACAATCCCTGACCTGCTCGATAGTCATACTTCCTCCATTATTTGTAAAAAATTCTTAAGTGGTAATTGTAGAGCTAGTCATTGCAACTTGTTACATTTATGTAAATTCTGCCTATTAGGTAAATGTAGTATGCTTGAGTGCAATTTTAAGCATGTTAATATCTGTACCGTTTTTCCAGTGGTAATTGTTTTGGTTGCACAAAGGCTCACGCTAAGGTTCCTCCTTCTTTTTATCTACCCCCAGGAAGAAAATTGCTCCAATCTGTAAAAGATATAAATTGTAAGAGTCACTCCTCCCCCTTTGGCAGTCCTTTTTAGTACACCGCACCCAAGCGAAAATCTCCCACCAAAGTTCGTCAAACACAGCTCAACAATTAACAAACCCTTACCGATTACCTACTCCCCCTCATCTTTCAATCAGCTCCCGTTATGAATGCTTGAACAAGAAATATCCTCGTTCCAGTATTATACCCAGCCTCTTAGAATCGTCAGTACCCATCCCTCCTTCTCCTACCTTGCCGAAAACATCCCTTGCATAACCCATCCACTGCATGCACCCAAAATTTTAATGACTGGCTCGGGCCCCCACCCGTCATTTGCCAAAGTAAATCCGACCCATGGGTACCCTACCAATGGGACACTGGTTTGAGAGTTCATAAATGCAAAAATTATCTGTTAATAAATAGTCCGCCCCAAAAATTATCCGCACCATCCCACAGCCCAAATTTAAAACTTACCCCGAGAAGTACTGAAACTCAACGACAGTCATGTTTCCCCAGTCATTTTAAATTTCCAAAATTTTTAATCCCTAACGCTGAAAGCCTTAATTTCCACAAACTTACTGAACTCACAGTTCTATCAGAATTAAATCAAATTGACGTTATAGCTGTTACAGAAGTACAGTCTCATGACCAAAGTTCTCTTCGTTTGTCAAATTATTCAGAATTTATTAAGCTTCGTCCTTTGGATCACCCAATTGGAAAAAAAGGAGGTGGTGTCATGTTTTTTTTACTAAATACAACCTTTTCCCAAAAATTATTCCTGTTCCTAATTTATCTGAGTACGATGAAATCCTTTGGCTAAGTATTAGACCCAAAGTACTCCCCCGTCCATATAATATCATTGCAATAGATGTCTTCTATTACTCGCCAAACCAAAATATTGATGCAAAACGCAAATTTCTCCAGCAGTTGCAGACCAGCGCTGATTTCGTAATCTCTAAGTACCCAAATACTGGACTTTTTCTGGTTGGTGATGCCAATGAACTTAAGATGAATTCAATTTGCTCCTCTCCAAAAGTTAAGAAATACCTCTCTAGATATCATTCTATCTAATTTTAACAATTTTTACAGTCTCCCCTCAGCTTTGCCTCCATTGGGCAGGAGTTATCATTTTACCCTCCTCCTGTGCCCCTCTTTTAATTTTAAGCATACATTCTCAGTAACTTATGGCTCTCTCCACCCCTTTCAAAATGCTGGCTTTCTTTCTTTTGGAACGTGGCTGAGTACTGAGAATTGGTCTGATATTTATAATTTGCACGATCTTGATAAAAAAAATCACTACCTTTCGCAAAAAGCTAAATGGCAAATTACTAATTTCTTTCCCGGAAAAAAGATTTAAATAGTGCTCCATGACAAACCATTTATTAATCAACCCATAAAAACGCTAATTAGGAAAAAATTTAATCTTTTCAGAAATGGTAAACTGGATGAAGCTAATTAACTAAGAAAAGCGATTAAAAAGGGAATACGTAAATCTGCCTGATCCTACTACAAAAATAAGGTCAAAGAATTGTTTACCAATAAACCAAGAAATGGTATTCCGAGGTAAAAAAGTTGTGTGGTAGAAGTCTAGACCAGCTTGACTTCAACCTACCTGAATTCCCAGAAGTTACTGCTAATAATC
Source organism: Artemia sinica (assembly GCA_027921565.1). Classification (NCBI taxonomy): domain Eukaryota; kingdom Metazoa; phylum Arthropoda; class Branchiopoda; order Anostraca; family Artemiidae; genus Artemia; species Artemia sinica. Next base: position 4,018,333 of record CM051270.1, on the reverse strand, counting down.
TTAACAAGTTCCTTGCTTCCATCGTCCAGAGCCTTCCAGCATTGTCTTTTGAATTACCTACTGATCCCCCCCCCTGTTTTCCCCTCCTTATCTCCGTCTGAGATCAAAAGAAGAATTGGGAAACTACGAAAAATAAGTGTCTGCCCTTTATATATCCCGTTTCCTCTGATTAGTGCTTTCAGTGACTTTCTCTCAAAGCCCTTGTCTGTTATTTTCAATGAGATTACTGAGTCTGGCCAATATCCACAAATTTGGAAACAGGTTTTCATAACCCCCTTGAAGAAGAAAGACGGAAAACCTGGTTTTGAAGGTGTTCGTCCTGTTTCACTCACTCCCATTTTCTCTATGCTATATGAAGGATTCCTCACAGATTGGCTAAAGGAGAAAATCCTTCTTCTTACTGACCTGGCCCAATTTGAGAACATCAAATCCACCTCTACTTCCCATTACCTTGTTTTTCTTATTGACTCAATTGGGAAATTTCTCGAAAACCCTAACTGCTGGCTAAATTTAATTTCCATTGACCTTCAAAAAGCATTTGACCTTGATAATCACAATATTTTAGTTGAGAAACTTGTAACTGATCTAAATATTGATTCTTTCCTGGTTAAATTGGTTGCCTCCTTTTTAACAAATAGGCCACATTTAGTCAAATATCAAAATCATTATTCCAGCCCCCTCCCTGTGCACAATGGAATGCCCCAAGGTACTCTCCTAGGTACCCTCCTTTTCTCTGTCATGATAAATAGTATCGCTAAAGAATTCCCCGACAGATGGAAATTTGTGAATGACCTAACGGTTGTGGAAACCTGCTACCGAAACTTAGTAAGTAACCTTATAAGTATTTTCATTGATATGGCAGATGGCGCTGCGGAGTTGGAAATGAGAGTAAACCCCTCTAAATCTATGATAACACCAATTTGTTTCCTTAAAATATAACCCTTTTTCCTCAACCCTTTCCCTCCAGATATTTCTGTGTCTTCCTTTAAATTACTTGGGGTTACAATCTCCTCTAATTTAACGTGGGATATCCACGTGAAAGATATTGTTTATAGAGCTAATGCGTCCATGTCTCTCCTTAAGCTCTTGAATAAATTTAACCTCCCTCCATCCTATTCTTTAAGGATCTATACTTCCTTTGTCCGCCCGCATCTTGAATATGCTTGTCCAGTTTGGCATCCTGGCATCTCCAGTGATGAATCAGAAAAATTTGAATCTATTCAAAAAGAGCCCTAAGAATGATTTTTAAAGAAGCTATGGTACCATATTCATTCCTTCTAAAAAAGGCCAAGCTGGAAACTCTTGAGCACAGGAGAGGAACGCTGTGCACCCCAAAAGATACTTCCCATCCAGACACCGCCTGCCACGTACTGTTTCTGAACCCGTACCTATCTTTTCCCCCATCCGTTGCTTAACCTCCAGGTATGAAAAAACCTTTGTCCCCTTCATTACTGATCAAATAAACCATTAGTTTTTTTTTATTTTTTATTTTTATTTTTTTTTTGTACTGGTGATACCCAAGTTTGTGTCCGTTTGGTTCTTTTGTTCCCTCCCCCTTCTTTATATGTTCTCTTTTAAACCTTTTTAACACTGCTTTTATCTCTTTCCTTTGTTTGGCTTTGTTTCAGTTTTTGCCTTTTTAACTTTCTTACATTTGACACTTTTTTTTTTACCAATGAATGGCTTTGCCTTTCTGATATTGTTGTTTTTGGCATTGCTTAGCCAGTTTTTTAGTTGTTGTGCTATTTTTATGATTTTTTTATATGACGCCGAAATGTAAATTTGGCCCTTCGGGGCTTGTGATAGTCATTTTTTGAAATAAATATCTTATCTCTCTTATCTTACACTGTTGGTGACAGATCCATCAATGGAGAAAGGCTAGCCAGATACAATAACCTATGCGTCACAAACACTCTCTTTGAGCACAAGAGACTCCACCTCGTTACATGGCGTTCGAACGACGGCGTAATAACAGCCCAGATCGACCACATCTTAGTCATCAGAAGAAGGAGGAGCCCCTGCACAGATGCCCAGATATACAGAGGAGCAGACACAGGATTAAATGGATCTGATCACTATAAAAAATTGCGACACAGGACGTAGCTGAGGAAGTGCTTGGCCAAAAAAAACGAAAACTGCGAGCCTGGATCTCTGACCACACCCTAGAACTAGCCGAGAAGAAGCGACCCCTCGTGGGAGGTGCAAAAGAACCCTTAAAAGTAGCCCGAAAAGCAGTTAAACAGTCACTGAAACGGGACAGAGAACAGTACTGGTCAGGTCTGGCGAATGAGTTGGAACAAGCGTCCAAGAGCCACAACAGCAGGAAAATGTTCAAACTCCTGAAAGAAGTGACAGAAAAAGCCCCTGTAGCGGTTGACACACTGAAAGATAAGTCCGGAGAACTCATCCGAACAGAAGAAGGACGCATAGACCGCTGGCATGAGCATTATTCTGAGATACTGAATCCTGTCAAACCCCCGTGCGATCTACCTGCCTTCTCGAGTGCTGCTAGAGATCCCTACGCAATAAACCTCGACCCGTCAAGTATTGTGGACGTACTAAAAGTGCTGAAGTGCATGAAACACAATAAAACTCCTAGAGAGGATGGGATCCCTTCTGAAATGTTCAAGTCCTCACCAATTCTACTATGCCGCCTAACCAACCTGTTTGTCAAGGTATGGACTACGAAGAACTTCTCAAAAACTGGAAAGTATCAGTCCTCGTTCCTCTATACAAAAAATGAGATAAGGCTATTTACGGAAACTATAGAGGTATCGCTCTGATTGACCATGTCATGAAGATCTTCTGCGTCATTCTTTTGAATCGATTCAAAGATGCACGAGACAAGTTAACCCGTCCTGAACAAGCAGGCTTCAGACCAGGCAGAGGCTTTCCAGAATAGATATTGGCGATTCGCCTCATCCTTTAGCAGTACAGCCGTTTTCATCTATCCCTTCTTATCGCCTTTATTGAATTTGTAGCTGCCTTCGATTCTCTCATCAGAGAGGAGCTATGGAGAATTATGGCTGAAGACGGTGCGCTACAGGAGCTCATTCAGATGCTCTGAAGTGCGTATAAGGATACTGAGACTTGCGTCCGTGTTTCCGGCAATGACACACCTAATTTTCCTGTGGAGTTTGGGGTAAAGCAGGGATGTCCCCTTTCGCCTATATTATTCAGCTACGCGTAGACTGGATCATGGATAATGCAATGATAAACAACAGCGGAATAGTCTTCCGAAAAATAGCTGGTTTCCTGCAGTCCCTGACAGATCTGGACTTCGCAGACGACGTTGCTGAGCTAGAAATTACCGCCGGCAGCTTACAAGGCATTATCAACGACACTTCTGAGGTCTCAAAGTGCATCGGACTGGCCATCAGTGGCACAACGACTAAAGTACTGGCTCCCAACCAACCTGCTCCCTGCCAGGTTACCCTCGACGGTAAACCAATAGAAAACGTCGAGGAATTCAAGTATCTTGGCTCTATCATAACATCACGTGGCGGAGCTGAAAGGGATATCTTTGCCCGCATAGCAAAATCCTGGGGAGTCTCTGCTAGTCTTAAAAAGTCACTATGGATCAGACAGGAGATCTCAACCGAAACAAAAGTCAGAATCTATGTTGCAACTGTTCGAGCAGTACTACTGTATGCTTGCGAGATATGGCCGATCAAGGCTGGAGACGTGATAACTTTGGACGTGTTCGACCACCGCTGCCTTCGTTACATTCTCCACATTAAGAAACGGGACAGGATTTCCAATAGTAAAGTAAGGAGTCACTGTGGCCAATCAGAAGAGCTTTCGCTTACATTAAAAGATGTCACCTGAAGCTCCTTGGCCACACATTGCGCCGTACCGAAGGCTCCATGAGTCAAGACGTCCTTGTCTGCGAACCAGCCCCCTCCTGAAAACGTAAATCAGGAGGACAGAAGAAGAACCTGTGGCAAAAATTCAAGGAGGACCTGGAACCGTGGGGAGGATTCAGGAGACACGGTCGGAGATGGGACAAAGGCTGGCTGAAGATCTCCAGAGAAGCTGCAGCCGACAGATCAAAACGGTCGTTGGAAGTCATCCCAAGATCCTTTGGTGTCGGCCAAAACAGTTCATCGTCTGGTTCCCGCTGAAAGTAAAAAGTAAGTAATTATCTTTATAAGTGAGTAATAATTCTTTATATAATTATGTTCTCGAAAACGGCTCCATATTTTTTCAGGAAAATTGTTATCCTGTTTTTTTCTCGCATAAAAAACGATTTAGATAGGTCAGAAGCTTGAGAAAATTCGCTAAGAGCCTTAGTTTTGGAAAAAACTGTAATAATCAAATATCTTTGAATAGACTACAGTGTGAAAAGACAAAACATATTGTATTACATAATTAATTCCCCTTAAGATATATTCAAAATATTTTGGACTACTTAATTTTTCAGTTATAATTACCCAGTTTAATCAGTAATTAAACTAGACCTCCGACAGCTGTGTCACCAAAAGGGCTGTAGAAACAATGACCTATGGATCTTATTTGTAGAGCAAAGCTTACGACTATGCCTAGAGGATCAAAACCTGGGTTTTTCCTATCGTCTCTGACTTAGATATCGATAAATCCAGAGGTAAGTTTTATGAACAGGAAATAAAACAGAAACGTTAAAGACTGATACTTACGAGTCACTGTAAGTTATCTGCATAGGCTAGTTCTTGTTATTTACTGAACCTCAGTAAAAAGGTTGGCTTAACCACAACATACTATTCAGCGTATCACAGAACCCTACTGTAGAGGTTTCAAGCTCCTATCTGCAAAAAATGTTGTGGAATTTTGTATCTGTTTGCCAGACGAAAGATCACGGATGCGTGTTTATTTTTTTTTTCCCCAGGGGTGATCGTATCGATCCAGTGGTCCTAGAATATCGCGAGAGGGCTCATTCGAGCGGCAATTAAAATTTCTAGTGTCCTTTTTAAGTGACCAAAAAATTGGAGGGCAACTAGGCCCCCCCATGCCCATTTTTTCCCAAAGTCACCAGATCAAAATTTTGAGATAGCTATTTTGTTCAACATAGTCGAAAAATCTAGTAACTAGGATGTCTAAATCCCCCAGAGTCTCCGGGGGAAGGGCTGCAAGTTATGAACTTTGCCTATTGTTTACATATAGTAATGGTTATTGGGAAGTATGGAGACCTTTTCAGGGGGAGTTTTTCTGGTGGGGGATCGAGAAGAGGGGGCTACCTGAGAGGAAATTTCCATGGAGTAATTTCTCATGGGGAAAGAGAATTTTTCCTGATGGTCCGGTTGCCGGATTTCCCAGCATTATTTAAAAAACGATTAGAAATTAAATAAAATAAAAAACAAGTTTTATGAACTGAAAGTAAGGAGCAAAGTTAAAACTTAAAACGAACATAGATTATTTTGTATATAAGGAGTTCATCCCCTTGTCAATGCCTCGCTCTTTACGCCAAGTTTTTTTTTAGTACTTTAAAAGAGTTATTTATTTTAATTAAATGGCCTTCGGGATTCAGGGATCATTCTTAAAGCATTGGAACAAAATTCAACCTTTAGCGCAAAGAGCGAGGTATTGGCGAGGGGGAGAACCCCCTCATATACGTAATAATTTCTGTCCGTTTTAAGTTTTAATGTCGCTTTTTACTTTCAGTTGAAAAGACTTGTTTTTTTTTATTTAATTTACGACAAGGTCAATGTCGTTGCATATGCAATACGTACCTATAAAAGTAACTCAAAGAAACCGGCCAATAATATTTTTCCATATTGGTTTATTTATAAAACTAGTGCTTTCCTGGAAACACAATGTTTTTCCAAGTTTTTTTTTTTAACACCCTTTTCCCCTTCGTTGATGTTTAGATTTACAATACAGACTAATGAAACTTCATTTCAGTCGTAGACAAATATCTTAAATTTTGCTGGAAAGCAAAATCATGTCTAATTATGCTGCTATTGTAAGAACGTACTGCTTCTAATAAGAGGTAATAGAAACACAATCTAGTATTCACCTCTGGTGATAAAAAAAAAGTTTGAAACAAAATTACGTCAAACATTTAAATGTAAAACCAACAAGATTTCTTCGATCTAACAAGAGGCTGACACAAAATTATGTCTTACACATTTAAACCAAAATCCAACAAGAATTCAGCAATGTCAAGCCTTACTGTAACTTGGTCGTCGATTTACATTCCTCCGACACAAACGAAGTTCTAATTTTCAAATTGTGTTTCTTTTCTATTTTATTAGAAATGAGTTTCGAAGCTTCAGCTGGATTAGAGAAAAATCTTTTCTCTGGTATGGGCAACAAAAGCGCAGTTCCAGTCCCACGGTAAAGGCTGCTAGGTTCATAAAGTGCGTTGAATCGCAAATTGAAGTGCAAAGTCTCGGGGAGGCCGACCGAGTGGGCACCAATTTTCCACCACCTGGTGGAGTCTTAGAATGCCACATGTATTGCACAGTTCTATCCCGCTTGCCACTGTTTCCACCATGTTTTGCACAGTTTCCGCTACGCTTTCCACTACGCTTTGCTACGCTTTCCACTTCCGCCACGTTTGGCATTCACCCCATGGTGTACGTGAACAATAAATGTAAGGGGCCCTCCTAAACAGTTTATTATGACAATAGAATATTCAAACGTTAATACGACATTTTACCAAAGTTAACTTAAAATTTAATTAATCGGCATTTATATTTTCATCAGGTTTTGCAGAGATTAGCTTTTGATATTACCAAAGCTCAAAAATTAAATTAAAGAGTATTTAGCATTATTTGTTTGTTTAAACTTCGAAGAATATAAATCCAAAAAATAAAAAGAAACTTCGATTACACAAAAAAACATAAAGAAAACTCTGATTTGAAATTACTCTGGTTCAGGACAAAGAAAAAATAAACAAAAAGTTTAATTACTGGTTGAACTGGGTAATTATAACTGACGAAATAGTAATCCAAACATTTTGAATATATCTTAAGGGGACTTAATTATGCAATACAATATTGATTTTAATTGAATTTATTTTACACCCATCATAAACACAGAAATTGATGGAAAAAACAGTAGAAAAGAAAAAACAAATAACATACACTCAATGGTACAGAGGAAGGAAATATACATACATATCAATCAAATTGACGAGAGTAGAGGTAGCCAAGGATGGCTGCTAACCTCCAACTTAACACAATACTTTTCAAGCAACTGATTAACAGCAGAAAATGGATCAGTTACTGCATATCGCCGGATCAGGTACGAATTACTCGTTCTCAGTGGAACTTGCAGCAGAAACTTCAAATATCTGATGGAAATTCTACGATTTTAAATTTATCTTCTTTACGCAGAAGTTTCCAAAATGGTGTTATATGTAATATATGTCGCAGCGGGACAGCATTATAAATTCTGGCCAGTGAAGACCTATTAAGATTTCTCTTCGAAGAAATTGTGGCCCCATACGCAGTTCTAATTTTACGCTCTATATGTGTGATGATTAGCGAACGGGTAGATGACAGTGTGTCACCGATGGGCAGTCCCAAGTATACTAGTGACTCCACAGGCTCGATAGACTGGGATCCTAGTTGAATGTGAGGTAGAACAGATTTATTCCAATTAAACAACATTACTTTCGATTTTTCGTATTCACCAATAGCCAGCGATTCATTAGAAATGTGCACATCTAACAGAGCATTTGCTACAGCATGTAATGCGTGAGCACATCCCATTCCTGACTGGAAACCAAACTGGTGGGGAGGGACCTTGCAACACTTCCTAATGTCACCTATTATTAACAATTCAAAAAGCTTGCAAAAAACACAGGAAATAGTCATCGGTCTATAAGAAGAAGGTTCTGTTGCAGGTTTTCCTTTTTTCAGTACAGGCGTTATGGATCATAAGCAAAATAAATCTGGTACAACACCATGCGTCATAATAATCTGGTAAGCAATTGCAAGATGTTCAAATAAAAGGGGACTACCATTCAATAGATGATCTGCACATATTTTATCGGCACCACTTGACGTTTTTTTCATTAATTTTTTGCACACTTTCCGGATTTGACTACTGTTCACACCAAGTAATTTAACTCTTTAGCAAGGAGGGGACTTAGTTGCACATAAAACATTTGGTTTTTCGACTCATCTGGGGCTGCAAATTCCAAACTAAAACAATAAACCCCTTCTTTCTCATCAATCGCACTGGAAATCGGATTACTGCAGCACTTTACACAATACAATACAATCTGACTAACTGCAGCAACTTTTAGGCATGTCACACTCATGACGAATCTGCGGCCAAAACTTGGCCGCAACTTTTGCATTAACCAGATCGGAGTTTTGGGCCCATCCTTTTACTCGAGATGTACAGCGCAATTCAACACTCGGAACAGCTGAGTTTCAGCTATTTTTGAAGCGTAGCATATTTCAGCAAAGTAGGTTCAATTGCAGTCTTATTTCACTATCAGGTAAGTCAGCATTCCACTGGAGCAGATGAAATAGGACCTTAATTTTTCCGAGGACTTCGTCACACTTTAGTTGGAAGAAAGGGCAGGAGACCTTTTTCCAGTCAATCACGAGCTTCGGTTTAGGTTTCGGCGGGTATTCATTCACAGTACATGGGATAGTGAGAGACAGGGGCAGATGGTCTGAGTACATTCCGTCAAGTCCTACCTGTACAGTTGGTAGATCAACATTATAACTAATAGCGTGATCGATATTAGACACAGACTAAGAGACGCCTATAAAAGATATTACTTTTTTTTCGTGGCTAGCTCGAATCCATTAGGAAGTGAACTTAGAAGCACTTGGGCACGAGAGTTGCTGAAGTCTTCAGTGTTACAGTTAAAGTTCCCCAAAGTCACTAAAGGCAAGCCATCCCTTAGTACTTTCTTTATTGAGTCTCCGAGTCTCTTGCAAGCGATAGCAAACTATTGCTCCGAAACGATATTATTGTAATTAGTAGGCAAGTAAACATGGGCTACAAGGAAATCTCCACACTTAATAAGCTGGAAGTGTTCACTTTGCTGGAGACAGGCAGGGGGAGGGGACCGGAATTGGAGATTATAGCAAGCCCTCCTGAAGGACGTCCGTGGTTGCCGGATTTGCGTGCTGACTGTATAATATAATGATGATCTGGAGAAAAGTTTAGCAAGTTGACACTGGCTTCCGTGAGGAAATGTTCTTGGAGGCAAATAAGGTCATATTTCGTGGATAGATCACTAAGAAATGGCAATTTGTCCAGCACTTTACCATTCATATTCCAACAGTACACCTTGCAACCCATCATGATACAAGAGGCATAGACGGATGTGCTTGATTAAATGGATATGAGGAGTGGTAACAATTGTGCTTTTTTTAGCTGCAATTTAAACACATTTGGGGATTTTTACACGGGCTAACTTTTGAAGACATATGATCAGAGCCGCCACAGTGTGAGCACTTTTCTTGTTGGTTGCAGTTGGCAGCGATATGACCAACACTGTGACATTTAAAGCAGCGCCGGGGCAGGAAACGGAACTCCTCAGCCCTGAATAGCTCAAGGTAGATCTTAAGGGGATTGGCAATAGCACTGTCCAGATCAGCACGACTCGGGTAGTATAATTTGAAGGCTTTAATGTCACCGCAAAGAACAACATTTTCACACCCAGCTACTCGGCTTCGCTCGTTCTCATCTAGAGATCTAGGAATCCGCTTTACAATGCCTACAAATTTAGACACTTTCACTCGGGTGTCAATTTACTTGACAAGGATTTCCCAGTCATTGTTGCTATGCTTTAGAGTAAGAGAGTCCGAATCAACCTCATTTGGGCACAACTTGCTGATGAACTCTTGCCTAGCCTGCGGCAAGTTGAGATCAGATGGCATATTTTCAACCACCACTGAGTAAAGAGGCTTCTGTTGTGTCACTTGTGGTTCAAGAGAGGAAGGGGCTCGGGGCATAGTGTCGGAGATACATATTGTTCAGAGACTTTACTTAATTGTTCGGAGAACTTATCCGTAGCTAGCTTGATTTTTCCAGCTATCGAGTCTAATCCAACATCTACGCGGCGACACATTTTATTAACTTTGACCCGAATGCAAGCACTGATTTCGTCTGGACACGTGGGAACTTCCTGGGGATCCACAGTGACAAATTGTGGTAATGATTTCTTGTCTTTGGCACATTGGGACACTATCTTCGCCATTTCAACAATATTATCATTGTTGTTGGCATTTTTCTGGAATACGTAATCATATCCAAAATTGGTCCCGATAGAGATCAATTTTTCTTTTGCGTTTAGTATGTCCGTATGAGAGAAAAACTCCACTGCTCATTTAAAAATTTGCTCTATTTTGTTTCCTGTTTGCATCAAGCGATACATGAAGTTCAGCACAGCCTTTCGTACAAATGTCGCCATCGCACATTCACGTCATCAGGCAAATCGCAATCCAATAATTAAAGTCCAGGTCCTGGTACTGAAATCACCCAGGAACTGGGGAAGTGTAAGCACCCCCTCACCTTTTCCCAGCAATTTTTGGGTAACTGAATACCAGCGGGTAAAATACGGTGCTTTCAGTGGGCTCCTTCCCTTCTTCTACTTGTTCCCAGTAAAAAATCAGCAGCTTAGTGACATGGGAACTATATGAAATTGGCGTTTTAGATGGCGCCCCAGTCAACTGGAGAAAAGAGATGACGCTGCTGGGCATGCCCGGAGAGAAAGACCTATTCTAGGAACTGGAGGTCTCTCAATTTAACTTAACTATAAATCGATCTATTAGAGGGTACAAATCAATAGGAAAACAACCTCAAAGTAGTGCATTAACTTTATCCCATTAACAGCAAACAAGCAAACTTAGGCACATAAACTCTGGAAATATGTTTTGTGTATATTATATTTGCCTTTCTATAGCCAAAGAATATGGGATTTTTAGTATTTAGTTCTATGTATAATATCTATGTGGCAACACACCCTTACTGATCAATAGTAACCGAAGTGCGGTGCCTGAGTAAAGAGCGAAGTGGCGTCTATATATTCTTGTATTTTTTGCCGATTGCATTTTAAGGAAGGAGTAGTCATAAAAGTTTTGTATGGGGCTAATCGGATAAAAATTGACAATTTTTATTATCCTTTATAGAGTCGAAAGTGATTGGAGGGCACTCTCAACCCTGCACAATTTTTGCTGCCCGACCCTCACAACCCCCCAAACCATCCAATCAAAATTTTGGCATTCCTATTTTTTCAAAATTGTTCAAGGTTCAATAAAATAGGTTCAGTAAAATAGCTTGAAAAATGGTTCAATAAAATAGCTTCCAAGATGGACAGGACCCAAATCCACTCGGGCAAGGGCCGTAAATTGTGCAAGGTGTCCATTGTTTTCAATGGACATATTTTGATTGGACGTGTTTTGGGAAACAGTGGGCGTGGAAGGGGTGTTAGTTGCCTTCCAATCGCTTTCGACTACTAAAAAGGATACAAGCCATTCCAATTTTCAATCGAATGAGCCCTTTTCGAAGTTTCTACGACAACTACTTCGATACGAGATGCCCCGGTGTATTATTTATTTATAAATAAATAAATAATACATTGTGCCAACATCGTCCTTTACTTAGGCAGCGCGATTGCGCTGCCTATGATATAGGGTTTTCGGACAAGGCGGTTCTAATAGTGTACTTCGTTTTCTGATCTGATTCTAGTTTTAGGAGTTTTAGACTATTTCATTCTTTACTATGGGGCGTGATCGATTCTTACTAGGTTGCGAGCCACCACTGCAACCTAGATCTCTTTTTGGGATGCTATCTCTATTTCTTGTGTTGTAATAATGCTCCTTACTCCTTTGTTTGGCTTTCTCAATGTTTACTTCTCGATACGTTTGTTTGGCTCTCGATTTGTTTGGCTCTCTTTTTAGGAAGCTATCTATTTTTTGTGTAGTACTATTTTTTTTAACTTACGTCTAGCTTGCTCAGAAGAAACCATGTTAATGAGTAAGCTATGTATTCTAAAACCCACTTATATTAAAAAGGTGACGTCATCATGTACTGATATCTTCAGAGCTAACGTCATAATATAGCAATTTATATTTACGTCATATACGGTTCTAATAAAACAACTACGACATTCATTATCTAGTATTTGAAAATGCAGTTCTTTTTAAAATATTGATTTTATTTTAAATATTTTTTTTGTTAATTACAAAAACACGTAGATGTGTAAAATTCCTAATGTTGATAACATATGCTACTACAGTGGTATAAAAAAATGCAGTTTTTCGTATAAAATTGGTTGTATTTAAAAAATTATTTTTTCAATTACAAAAGGTTTTAAACCAAATCAATTTCCTTTTTAAATGAGCCATTAAACAGCTCTCTACGATGTTGCAGTGCCCCGCTATATGAGGGAAAGACAGAAAAAGTAAAAATAAAAGATACCGTATGTGCAGAATATTGTAGTTCAAGTAACTTATCTTGTTTTTCAAGCCAATAGATTTTCCTTGTTACTCAAGCCAAGGGACGGTAAGTTTCCTATCTAGGAGTTTCGGACAAAGCTGTTCTAATAGTATACTTCATGTTTTGATCTGACACTATTTGCAGGAGTTATGGGCTATTACATTTCATAGATTGGACGTGAACGTCTCGTACTAGGTTACTAGCTACCGCTGTAACCTGGATTTGAAGCACAAGACCCGCCTTTGAAAATATAATCAGTATCGCATGGTATTCATGGTATTTATATGGTGATGTTAATGCTAAAGTTGGTGATGATCATTGCTACGCACCAGAACTGATTGGCCAGCGAAGTTTTGTTAATTGAATAATATACATTACAACAACAAAAAATCCTTTGACTTTTTTTAGTTGGAATAGTAAATAACAGACCGTAGGGATAAGGAAGCAGAGTAAAAATACGCATTTGTTACATTATCTTGTCAAAAGATGCATCTGTCGCATCATCATGTATATGATGATTGTATTGTGATGTATATGATGATTCAGTTATTTTTGAAAATTGCATTTTATTTTAATATTTTGGTTACAATGGACCAGAGTTCATTTTTTACCGCAGCAGGCAATGAAGCAGTAGGTCTTAGACTTTTACAATTATGAAATGGGGCAGTGACCAAATTCTAGATTGTAGTTATTTGTTCGTTTTTTTAGCTTGATTTGCAAATTCAATTTAAGTTTTACTCGTTTTACGGTTGATTTATTCATTTATATTTAAACCTGTTGTATGTTTGTTTGGTATGATTGTTTATTTAATTTCTGTTCGTTTGGGGTTTCATTTATTTTTCAATAGTAAATAATAGATTTTATGATAATAATAATAGTAAATAACTTTAATAGTTTTTAATTGCCAAAATTTCAATTTTTTCAACATTTACCATTTCAAAACCAAATTATTTTATTCAACATCAAAGTTTCATCAAAGTAACCAAACTAGTATCAAACTAAGACTATCAAAGTAACAGAGTATCGAAGTAAAGAAAGTATAAAAGTAAAAAAAATAACAATAAGTAACTTGCATAATTCACAGCCCTTGCCCTGGAATTAGGGCAAGGGGATTCAAACCCGGAAGCATGGTTATTTGACCTTTGGAATATCTTGAACAAAGTGGCTATCCCAAAATTTTGACCACATACAATATGGGAAAAGGGGTCTGGGGAGCTTATTACCCTTTAATCACTTTTGACTCTAAAAAAGGGAACAAAAACTTTCAATTTCCAACTGAATGAGCCCCCTCTAAAGTCATTACAACCAACCCTTCCGCAAAACCTTATAAGTTAACAATGAACAACTTGCATAAGTTATGGTCTTTGTCCAAGGGGCTCTGGGGGATTTGTCAACCGTTTAATTATAGTTAACTAACTTTTGGACTATTTTGAACAAAATGGCTATTTCCAAAAAAAATTCATAGGTATTTTTGGGAAAAGGGTGTAAGAAGGGGATGGATGACCTCCGATCACTTTCACTCTTAAAATGGCACTAGAACTTCGATCTTCAACTTAATGAGCCCTCTTTAAGCTTTGTACGACCAACCCTTCCATAAGAATCTTTTATGGATGGACATGAGTAAACTTGATGAGTTATTTGACATTTGCACTTTTCTGAACAAAATGAATATCTCAAAGTTTTGATCGGAAGTATTTGGGGGAAAGGAACAGGGGGGGGGGGCTAGTTGCCCTCCGATCACTTTTTACTCTTTTAAGGCCACTGGAACTTCCAATTTCTAATCGAATAAACCCCCTAAGAAGTTTATACGACCATCCCTTCCACTGCTGGTTGCCTTCCAATCACTATTGACTCTTAAAAAGGGAACTAGAACTTTTGATTCAAAATCTAATGAGACTTCTCCGAAGTCTACAAGACCTCCCTATTCCAAAAAACGTATGAAATGTCTCTGGGAAAAAAAGAAATAGTCAGCACTAAATAATTAATCATTGAAGATTATGGCCTTTACTATAGTCAGCGCTGCTTCTGATACAAAACTACGTAGACGTAACAATTTTTATTAAAATGAACCCTCCTTGATTTAATCAGTTAACCTCTTCTATTAGTACTGACGTCATTGTAACTAACGTCATCATATAGTTTTACTGCAATATCATTTGTGGTTGCAATCTGCGATTATGACGTCATTCAGCAACGTATATACGAAAACGCAGTTTTTTGGTCAAAAAATGTTTCTTTTTAAATATTGTGTTTTGTTAACTAAGAAAGTAAGTAGATTCAGCAATTTTCTTTAAAATGAGGCTTTGGGTATCTCTTTATGATGTTTCAGTGACCCACTAGCAGCGGAGGAAAAAAATAGAAAAAACGGGACATCAGTGTTACCCGTGCAAAAATTGGATTTTCCTTGTTGTTCAAGTCAAGGGGCTGTAACTCTTCTGAATAGAGTTTGCGGCCGTGGAGATCCCAATAGTATACTTTTTGTTTCGATCCGACGCCATTTTTAACGATTTCAGGCTATTTTTTTAATTTCCTTAAATTTCTTTGAAAATGTTATTTTACTGTTAAGACTAATGTAGATAATATTTACCATTCCTGAATCAGCTAGAAATGGCATCTTTTTCTCATTTGCCATTTTTGTTATCTTGTTCTTTAGTTTTTGGTCCCTTACTAGATTGTAGCTCCTGTTACAACCATTGATAGTAAAAGTTTCTTTATGGGAATTTCCAAAAATAGCCGGAAAACCCACAAAAGTCGTGTAAGATTAAAACTAAAGTTGCACCATTAGAATAACCATTGTCTAAAGTCCCACACAGAAAAGTTAGAGCCCCCTCCTTGAACAACAAGGAAAATCACTTTCTGCGGCTAGTACTGATGTGTCCTTTTTTATTCTTTTTTCATTGATGCTAGTGGGGAATTAGAACAACGTAGAGGAATGGCTCATTTGAAAGCCAGTCGCAATATTTGGTGCCTTTTCTAACTAAAAAAGTAATATTTAAATAAAATGAAATCTTTGACAAAAAAGTCAATCTTAGCATACAAAATGACGAATAGCGTCATATAACCTAGGATAAAACCATAATTGACGTCATACTAAAACCTTTAACCATGATATATAAACAATTTGACGTCATTTCCAATAACGTCACATATTAGTATAAAATTACTTAAAGCGCAACTTGTGTGGTGAGGTGTATTTTATGGTGTTTGAGTGATGTAGTCGTAGATGCCTTTATTTCTCCCTTTATAGGGGAGGTAAACTATGGCCCTAAGTTAACTAAACTTTGGTAGCGTGTCTTAGGCTATTGACTGAACTAATGAGGCGTACCAGCTGGGTATGTTCGAGGGGCTAAAGGTAGATCGTAGAGAGGTTGGCTATAATGCAATACTTTTATTCAATTAACGTATAATAATACTAGATATATATATATTTTTTTCTATTGGGACTGGCTTTCCCAAGTAGACCACAAGTCTCGGAAAACTACAATGATATATAATAGGATACTTAGACACTTACAATGATCCGACGAGATTCCAAGGTATTTCTAAAAACAACGGACCAGAGGTCAGTCCGGCATAAAGTTAGTATCAGTCTCCCCCTTCCCATAAAATGTATCTTTTATACATTTTTATCAACCACACCTTCCTTTAACCAACCGAAGCAATAGCTAGGAAGTGGTGATTTCTCAATTTCCCGTTAAGCAGAAACTTGGCAGGATATATTCCTTATCTTAATACAAAGTGGTATTTCTAAACTTTGTATTTGCGTCTTAATATATTTTTACTAAATTCATAATTAACTAAATTAGAAAGCTTTACCACACTTGGGTAAAGGCGGTGACAGTAATTCATTCTTCACTAGGCCGTTCTTGGACGTTCTAGGACGTTCTATTCGTTTTTTACGTTCTTACTAATATAAGAATCGATCGTGAGGCTAAAATTCCAACAGTATACGTGACTATAATGCCTAATACTATTAATAGGGTAAAATCAAATTCAAATGTACCTCCATATGCTGGTGTTGAAATTTCAGCAACATAAATTAACGAAGTAACAGATGTGATTCCCCCTTCTATACCAACTAGCAGCTTTCCAATAAGAGACAGTTGGATTATTCGATAAGCAAAAAAGCAAAAATCCCAACAAAATAACTGGCACTGTTGTCATAGAATTCATAAAGGGGTAGGTGGCAAAAATTCGGCGAAACTTTTTATGAATCAGTTAAATGTTCATACACAGCAGGTGCAGTCGTTTGGCATAGAGTTTGCTGGAAGAGTTCTTTCAGACGTCGACTTTGCCGACGACGTGGCGCTAATATGCGAAAACATTAGTGACCTCAAAACTACACTGGAAACACTGGCCTCTGCCGCTGAGAAATTCGGTCTGAAAATAAATTGGTCGAAGACCAAGATAATGCCCGTTGAGAAAAAGCCGTCCAACCCCCTGTCATCTGTGGAAATTTGTGGCCAGACTGTAGAGGTAGTCAAGCAGTTTACCTACCTTGGTTCAATTGTCTGCTCAAACGGAAGCCTAGATGCCGAAAATATCAGCAAGAGCGGCAAAAGCAAACTCTGTCTTCGGTCGCCTTCTAAAAACGGTCTTCCATAAACCCCAGATCAGCCGTCTCACCAAAGCACGAATATATTCTGCTTTCGGTTGCCAGTGTATGCTCTATTCTGCTGAGACTTGGTCGCTGACTCAGACACAGACGCTGAAGGTAGATGCCATCCAGACGAAACACCTCCGAAAAATCGAAGGCTCCCGATGGCCCGACAGGGTACGAAATTCGGAAATCCTCAGGTCCTTCAAACTCCCACCCCTGTCCGAGCAGCTTGAGTCTCGCTCGCTGCGTTGGTATGGTCATCTGCTCCGTCTGCCTGCCCAAACACCCGCCCGACTCATCTTCGATTTCGACCCAGCTGCAAACGGCTGGAGGCGTCCTAGGGGAAGACCGAGCACCAGATGGGCGGACGTCATCCGTGATCGGCTCGCCTCCAGAAACATCAACCGGCTGAAGTGACAACCCTCGCCCTGAACCGACCACTCTGGAGAAGACTGACGGCGCTGACGACTGGTTCCCTCTACGCTGGCGACGCTGCCGAGCAAGAGCTTTAAAGAAAAAGTTAAATGTTCCCAGACATATTTCACGGATGTTACTATGATTACTTTGCAATTAAAATTGCGATACATTAACTCAAAAGTTTGGAAGAAGAGGAAGAATCCAATAGATTGCAACGAAGTCAAAGGTATTATTTAAAATAAGAGTGTGTTTCCTACACCCCGACTAGGATTATTAAGATTTCTTATACCATACAATCAAGAAATGAGGATTGAGAAGAGGGGCATGAAATATTTAAGCTCGAAGACAAAAACTTGACGATGTCGTTTTTTCAGAGTGTTTAATAGTTTAAGAAGTAACGGTTAATCTTTTAGTCTGCTTAAATATTAAAAATAGCTTGAAGCCCCTCACAAATAGTTGCAGACAACTGGAATAACCACAGTTGAAAACCCCAAACAGAAGAATTACAGTCCCCATCTTGAGCGAAAAGGAAAATAGCATTTTCGTATGGGAAGCAGTGACTGGTCTCCAAATTTGTTTTCGCCATGGTTACCATAATTGGTCAATGGTCATACGTTGAGAGAGAGCTTATTTGAAAGCAAAATCTCATACCTAGTGATAGGAACACATGCAGAAATATTGTTTGGGAGGGATACCAACAAAACATGGCTCCCCAAATTGCACTTTTCTTCTTCCACCCTTATAATAAATGCAACTTTCAAACTTCTGGTCTTAGGCATCATTTAAGGGGTCAAAGAAAGTAGCCCTCCTCCCTTCAAATAATTTGTAAAATATTAGAATTCATTAAGTAAACCTAAAATGATAATTAACAAGAAACTTATTTATGTGTTGCCAATTATTTTTTTGTCAAAATATAAAATTGGACTAGGATAAGAGGTACATTTTGAATTAAGTTTCTTTTAAGTTAGCCTTGACGCCGCAAAATTACGAAAATGCCAGTCATATTTGAAGTTTGATAGGGTAATTTAAGTCAGAACACGATCTGTGCAGTTCTTTCTTGTACTAGGAGGTGGCACTCGGTTGTACTCCTTTGGGTGCCGTTAAGGATCAAAAGTGCAACAATTTCAAGCCAGGAGGGGTTCTATCCACAGTCCTTTCGTCTAAACACACCAACTAGTCCGAGGTTGGACTTGATTCTGTTCTTCTGGGTTTATGTGTAGCCTCCAAGCCTTTTTTCCAGCCTGGGAGTGTTTTGCACCAAAGTGCTCTAAAACCAAAGAAGTTATCCGGCCTGCAATAGACATGGCCAGAACGTTGTCTTATTATTTCATCCGGCACTCGGTTGCGCACATTCAGTCCGAGTATGTGCTTTATGCAACTATTCTCAAACAAATTCAAAGCCTGAGGTATTTTTGGGAAAAGGGCGTAAGAAGGGGATGGATGACCTCCGATCACTTTCACTCTTAAAATGGCACTAGAACTTCGATCTTCAACTTAATGAGCCCTCTTTAAGCTTTGTACGACCAACTCTTCCATAAGAATCTTTTATGGATGGACATGAGTAAACTTGATGAGTTATTTGACATTTGCACTTTTCTGAACAAAATGAATATCTCAAAGTTTTGATCGGAAGTATTTGGGGGAAAGGAACAGGGGGGGGGCTAGTTGCCCTCCGATCACTTTTTACTCTTTTAAGGCCACTGGAACTTCCAATTTCTAATCGAATAAACCCCCTAAGAAGTTTATACGACCATCCCTTCCACTGCTGGTTGCCTTCCAATCACTATTGACTCTTAAAAAGGGAACTAGAACTTTTGATTCAAAATCTAATGAGACTTCTCCGAAGTCTACAAGACCTCCCTATTCCAAAAAACGTATGAAATGTCTCTGGGAAAAAAAGAAATAGTCAGCACTAAATAATTAATCATTGAAGATTATGGCCTTTATTATAGTCAGCGCTGCTTCTGATACAAAACTACGTAGACGTAACAATTTTTATTAAAATGAACCCTCCTTGATTTAACCAGTTAACCTCTTCTATTAGTACTGACGTCATTGTAACTAACGTCATCATATAGTTTTACTGCAATATCATTTGTGGTTGCAATCTGCGATTATGACGTCATTCAGCAACGTATATACGAAAACGCAGTTTTTTGGTAAAAAAATGTTTCTTTTTAAATATTGTGTTTTGTTAACTAAGAAAGTAAGTAGATTCAGCAATTTTCTTTAAAATGAGGCTTTTGGTATCTCTTTATGATGTGTCAGTGACCCACTAGCAGCGGAGGAAAAAAAGAGAAAAAACGGGACATCAGTGTTACCCGTGCAAAAATTGGATTTTCCTTGTTGTTCAAGTCAAGGGGCTGTAACTCTTCAGAATAGAGTTTTCGGCCGTGGAGATCCCAATAGTATACTTTTTGTTTCGATCCGACGCCATTTTTAACGATTTCAGGCTATTTTTTTAATTTCCTTAAATTTCTTTGAAAATGTTATTTTACTGTTAAGACTAATGTAGATAATATTTACCATTCCTGAATCAGCTAGAAATGGCATCTTTTTCTCATTTGCCATTTTTGTTATCTTGTTCTTTAGTTTTTGGTCCCTTACTAGATTGTAGCTCCTGTTGCAACCATTGATAGTAAAAGTTTCTTTATGGGAATTTCTTTTTGGGAAAATAATAGTGTGTTTCCTACACCCCGACTAGGATTATTAAGATTTCTTATACCATACAATCAAGAAATGAGGATTGAGAAGAGGGGCATGAAATATTTAAGCTCGAAGACAAAAACTTGACGATGTCGTTTTTTCAGAGTGTTTAATAGTTTAAGAAGTAACGGTTAATCTTTTAGTCTGCTTAAATATTAAAAATAGCTTGAAGCCCCTCACAAATAGTTGCAGACAACTGGAATAACCACAGTTGAAAACCCCAAACAGAAGAATTACAGTCCCCATCTTGAGCGAAAAGGAAAATAGCATTTTCGTATGGGAAGCAGTGACTGGTCTCCAAATTTGTTTTCGCCATGGTTACCATAATTGGTCAATGGTCATACGTTGAGAGAGAGCTTATTTGAAAGCAAAATCTCATACCTAGTGATAGGAACACATGCAGAAATAGTGTTTGAGAGGGATACCAACAAAACATGGCTCCCCAAATTGCACTTTTCTTCTTCCACCCTTATAATAAATGCAACTTTCAAACTTCTGGTCTTAGGCATCATTTAAGGGGTCAAAGAAAGTAGCCCTCCTCCCTTCAAATAATTTGTAAAATATTAGAATTCATTAAGTAAACCTAAAATGATAATTAACAAGAAACTTATTTATGTGTTGCCAATTATTTTTTTGTCAAAATATAAAATTGGACTAGGATAAGAGGTACATTTTGAATTAAGTTTCTTTAAGTTAGCCTTGACGCCGCAAAATTACGAAAATGCCAGACATATTTGAAGTTTGATAGGGTAATTTAAGTCAGAACACGATCTGTGCAGTTCTTTCTTGTACTAGGAGGTGGCACTCGGTTGTACTCCTTTGGGTGCCGTTAAGGATCAAAAGTGCAACAATTTCAAGCCAGGAGGGGTTCCATCCACAGTCCTTTCGTCTAAACACACCAACTAGTCTGAGGTTGGACTTGATTCTGTTCTTCTGGGTTTATGTGTAGCCTCCAAGCCTTTTTTCCAGCCTGGGAGTGTTTTGCACCAAAGTGCTCTAAAACCAAAGGAGTTATCCGGCCTGCAACAGACATGGCCAGAACGTTGTCTTATTATTTCATCCGGCACTCGGTCGCGCACATTCAGTCCGAGTATGTGCTTTATGCAACTATTCTCAAACAAATTCAAAGCCTGAGTTTTCGATACTTTTATTGGCCATGTTTCGCATCCGTATAGGAGGACGGAGCAAACAAGGGATTCAAACAGTTGGCTTTTAGTCTTACTACTGATATCCCTCCTTTTCCAGGGCATTCCATGCAGTCGTGAAATGACAGAGGAGGCTACTGATATGCTGATACTCATTTTATTACTGCAATCACCATTAATGTCTACGATTGAGCCTAGGTATTTAAATTTTGCCAACTAGATCATTCTGGCGGTGATTCAGTGTTAGAGTGGAATAAGATCCATCGTTAGTCACTGTTTTGTCTTTTCAATACTGATCTTCAATCCCATGGCAGCAGGTGCTACAGATTCTGTCCGGCACAAGTTCTGCATTTCTAGGGAAGAACTACATAGCAGGGAACCATCTTCCACGTAGTCAAAATTGATGACCCGGGCTCTCGTTAGTTCCGACGCAGCCTTGCAGAGCTTTCATTATAATCCAGTCCATTACAAAGATGAAAAGCTTTGTGGGGAGGATACAACCTTGTCTCACACCGAATTTAATGCTGAACTAAGACAGGAGCTCCCTTTGATGGCTTGGATGCAGGTCCGTGTGTGTTTGTAGTATGCCTAGATTAGGAGAACGGTCATGGACGGACTTTATCTTCCAGTATTGCCATCCAAATCTCACAACGGACAGCCGATCAAATTTGGGGGCTAAACCAATAAAGACTGCTGTTGCTGTTTGTGGAAGTTCGGCCCTATGTTGACTATCTGTCCCAGCAAGAAGAGCTGATCAATGGGTCCCATGCCTGCTCTGAATCCACCTTGATTCGGTTTGGCTGTCGAGTTTCTTGCAGATCAGAAGCAATTTGTGAAAAATGATAGGAAAGCTCTTTGCAGCTGTGCTAATGAGGGATGTACCATGGCAGTTTTTGTATTTAACTCGTTCATCCTTCTTGAATACAAGTTTTATAACAGGAATATACTGGGGGAAGGATTTTTGCGTCTAAATTGCATTGAAAAGATTCTGAAGTCTTAGAGCTAGGCTTGGGGCTGCTTTGAAGATTTCTGTTAGGATTGGGTCAGTTCCTGAGTTCTTGTGATTCTTGAGTTGTTTGATGACTCCCTGGATCTCTTGCAGAGTTGGTGGTCTAACATTGGCATCATCATTCATGTCCATGCTGACACATTTCATCTTCCTAGAAAGCTGGTTAGGAGGGCTGCTATTTTTTGCGATATATTGTAGAAATTGGGGGTTTGGGAGAGGAGGGCTGCTATGGACCTCTTAGGCTTAAGTAAAGTTTGAAAGTGGGACATCCATCTTTTTGCAGTATCGTCTTTACCTGTGATAAGGGTATTATCATCGCTTCTTATTGAAGTTGTATGATTCTTATTTGAGAAGTTGATAGAGTTTCCTCGTATCTGAGTATATGATGTACAAAAGAATGATGAAATTTGTGACACTTTGAAAGTGAAGGAAGATTTATTTTGCCAGGAAGAGCTAGAGACAACACTAAAAATATAAAATAAATTAAGGGCCAAGGTCCTGATAGTGTGGTAAATAATTTTTTTAAATACAGTGGTTGAGGAGTTTGAGATAAATTACTGAAGATTGTTAATATTATTTTTGAAAAAGGATAAGTACCTAGCAATTTTAGGAAAAGCCTAATTAAACTCCTCTGTAAGAAAGGTGATAAGAGTGAGTGTGGTAATTATAGAGGCACAAGTTTAGTTTCTGTAGGAAGCAAATCTATTAATATGATGACACTTTTTGTCACAACCTAGCTATTATTATTATTATTAAAGATGTTGGGTACATTGAAGACGTTAAAAGTAGAACAGCCATGGACGAGGGTGATGTTTTACAGCTGAAAAAGTTTAGAAGAATAGGAAAATCATTCTTAGAACCAAGATTTGAATATTGGAAGCAACAGTGATTGCACTATGTTCAAGTATGGCTCTAAGATATGGGCACTTCCAAAAACAGAGGAGGAGGTCTGACTGACCGTATTTCAAATAGTAAGTTTTACGAAAAATGCTGTTCTATCCTGCTATCTTGGGCTATAATTAGAGAATTGTTGAAATGGATAAGACACTTTTGGTGGATGGTTGATGACAGATTGCCAATGATGGTCTTTTTCAGCCAACCATCTAGGAACAAACAAAAAGCAGGTCGTCCCCGAAACAGGTGGGAAGTGTGCGAAAGAAATTATTAAAGAGAAAGAGAAACTTTTTGGGAGGGTGTAACGGGGAAGGTTTTAAATAAATAGAGATAGAGGAGGAACATGTACAGCTTTGTTGGTCTTAGGCGGTTTGGTGCTGCAGTGAGTTGGTGCTTCACCAAAATTCTTCTACTATCATGGATTGAACATTACCAAAATAAATTCTCGCCACCAGACCCACAGATTCAGGATGGTTTTAAAACTCGTCTTGATGATTTTTTTCGCGTGCAAGAAGTCCTGGCGCTACTATTAAGAAGGTAATGATATTTTCGGCTGTTAAAAAGCTGAAGGAAAAGAAATCGCGAGGGTTTGATCAGATTTCGGTTTAGCATTTTTTTTTTTTAAAGGCTTCACGGCTCTATTACAAATGATGATTTGCCGCTAGTCCTGGTAGTTACCTCATTTTCTAACACTGATTTATTTGTTATACCTTCTCTTGAACGCTTCAAGGGAAGGATTTTTCGGGATTACCTCTGCCGGCAATCTATCAACAAATCGCGGGGCGAAACCCGTTTTCAGATATTCTTGGCGGGGAGTACCCTGCTCAAGGTAGTCCTTACGAGCTGTACTTCGGCGAGTTCATCACAAGGGCTTTGCTTTATCAGGAACGAGCTTCAATAGCTCCTCCGATGGAGGGTTATACAAGTACTTATAGATAGAAAACCGACATGGACGCCACATCGAAACGTTCCTGGATCAGCTGTGGGGTTTTAGCTTTCGTGTTGCCAGAGGCTGCTGCACGCACTGCTCTATTTTTAATATGTTGAAGTGGAGCGATGTGGCTTTTTGGTGCACCAGCGAAGAGATTACATGCATATTCCATGACAAGTCTGATGTATGAATTGAAAAGTGGCAGAATAGAATCATCAGGGAGAAGACTTTTGCATCTCAGGATAACTCCTAATTTCTTGTTGTAAGAGGATCTAATTTTACTGAGATGCTCAGTCCATGAGAGATCCGAAGAGAAATTAACTCCAAGTAGCCGCAATGTATCAACTCGGGTTATTACCTCTCCTTTGAAGACGAAATCAGGATGAGGCCTCATATTAAGCGCTTTAGAAATTAGGAGCTCTTTCGTTTTCGATGTGTTAAAACTTACAAGCCATGCATCTGCCCACGTCTCAATTTTCACCAGGTCAGCCTGAAGCTCCTTGTGGGGTTCACTGGGATCTTCGTCTTTTGCGACTGATGTTTTTGTGGTTGTGTCATCCGCAAAGTTGTGAGGTTTTTTCACAAGGTTGTCCCCTAGGTCGTTTATGAACACCAAGAAAAGAAATGGCCCAAGAATACTTTCTTGTGGTACTCTTGATAAAATTGGGTGTTCTTTTGATATGAAACCATCGAGGACAACTTGCAACGATCCTTGAGGAATGAAAGTCAGCAAGCAAGTCAAATAGTCGACCATGAATTCCATAGGCTTTCAGTTTGCAAAGAAGTCCCTTGTGCCATACACGATCAAAGGCTTTTGCAATGTCAAAAGAGAGAAGGCGAATATCGTGTCCCTGAGAAAGGAGCTCAACCCACTCTTGATATTGTGCAATCAAACGGTCTAATGTAGACCGTTTTCTGTGAAAACCGTATTGCGTGTCTGCCAACAACAGTTGCGACTCAAGATATTGGCAAAGGGTCTTATTAATGACGCTTTCATAATTTTTACCTACACAGGACAGCAGACTTATTGGACGATATGACCCTACATTAGCAAGGTCAGACTCTGCCTTTGAAATATAGACCACATGAGCAGTTTTCCAGGCTTTCAGGAATAATCCCGCTGCAAAGCATTTTCTATAGAGAGAGGAGAGAGGACCAGCAATTTCAGGGCATATCTTTTCAGGATGAGATTGGAAATCTTGTCAGGCCCTGAAGCTTTGGTGACATCCAGCTGGCTTAGCGTTCTGAGCACTTTCCTAGTAGTTATGTTAACGCTGGTGATTTTTGCATCTGTTCGTGGCGGAAAGGGGGGAGGGGGAGACTCCGTCCTCATCAAGTTGGGAGACCTTTAAAAGGCTTGTGCAAGAATATCTGCTTTTTCCTGGCCTGACTGGATCATCGTCCCTTCAACATGAAGCGAGGGAATTGATGTTGATTTAGATGACGGCAGGGCTTCTTTGACGACCCTACACCACGGCTTTTCAGGGGCAATTTTCAGTTTGTCTACAAACTTGTGCTTGTAATTGGCTCTAGCTTGACGTACATCTTTAACAGACTCGCTTCGAGCGCTAATAAAAGCAGCCCGGTCCTCGTCGGATTCAGTTGAACGCCATTTCTTGTGAGCCTTCTCTCTGGCCCTGATTGCCTTTCTACAACCAGCAGTGAACTATGGCTTATATCCAGATGACACTTTTACTGTTTTTGATGGGACGAATTGCTCAATAGCCTCTGTAATCGCTTTTTTCGTAAAGTGCCGCTGCTTTATGTGGGGCTTCTTTTAAAAATGTACTCCGCGGCTTTGCCGATAAGAAGTTTCACAGACCATCCCAGTGTATGCGGTGATACTGCTTGATGATCCGCTCGTGATTTACAGTTGGCGGTATTTTGAGAATTTCACGAGCTATAACTGCCACATGATCGCTGGCAAAAGGATAGCTTTCAACACTAAAGGAATCCGAATGATCAGTTAAGAAGAGATCAAGCCTGGATGATCCAAGGGGCCAATGTAAGTGTCGAATTCAACAAGTTGTTGTAGGCCGTAAGCAAGACTCAGGTCTAGCAGAGCTAAGCCCTCCGTGTCAGTCGTATGACTTTTCAGCCAGGGGCCATGATGAATGTTGAAGTCTCCTTGGATTATTATACCTCATTTAGGGAACTTTTGCCTAACAAATTCCAAGCAATCTTCCAGATGCTCGGTGATTTTCATCTTTGGTGTGTTATAGACTGTGCCGATAACAAACTATTTGTTTGATAGGTTTACTTTAACCCAAAGGACCTCCTTATGGCTAGGAATCGAAAGTGCCAAAAAAGGGATGCTATTTTTAAGGTGCATAGCAACACCACCTCCACCAAAAGTCGAGCTTCTCGGGTTTTTGGGATCCAGCCTGAGCAGAGTGTAACCAGGAATACTGATCTCACTATCAATGACGCTAGAATTCAGGTTGGTCTTGGATACACACACAACAGAAGGGGAGACCTCATTCATCATGTGCTGTAGGTGATCCAACTTGGATCGGAGATCACGTACATTGCAGTGGGTAACAGTAAACGTATCCGTAAGAATTGTCCTGGGGCGCGCATTTGGTCATCTACTGGAAGGAAGTCCGATCCGAGGCTGTTTTTTTCCGTTTGAAAACTTGGTAAATACCGGCTGGATGGGTAGTTGGCCCAAACAGTGGACAAAAGAACTCCTAAGACAGACTTTGCCTCATCAGATAAGGAGCGGTCATAAGACCTCATACTTAACCTCGGCAAAGGTGGTTGTGACCCCAATAGAGGCAGGAGTCGGCAACTTGTGGTACCTACCACTCTCAAGCTCTGCGGGCAGGGACGCCAACCCCTGAGTGGTTTGCCGGAGCATACCACCGCATACCCAATAAGCACAAAAATAATTTTTGTGCAGCGAATTATTTTTTGAGCACATTGTTCTACTTTTTCAAATGATTTTTAACCTAGTAATGGTATCTGATTCTTTTTGTATAGGTTCCCTGACACCAATTTTGAAAAAAGGGTAAAGCATCGTCAGAGTCCTTTTCATACCGCCCGATTACCGTTGCAACTACTTTTTGCAAGCTTTTTGAGTTTTTGATTATAGATGAGTTACAATCAAAGTACACAATCCAGGACCACCAGTTTGGCTTTTAAACTGGCCTTGGATGCGGACATGCACTTAGTGCTTTTATTTCGGGTCTAATTGATGCAGAAAACCGTGGTGAAATCCTGGCACTACCAAGTCATGACGTCAGACGTGCTTTCGATTCGTTGATACATGAAGGTATAATACTTGATATGAGTCTTAGAGGTGTTGACCCTAGTTTTTTGGTACCATTGTATGATATATATGTTCATTTAAAATCTGAGCTTTTGCTTCCTGCGGCTATCGGTGCAGGACAGGTCCCATTAATTGACTGTGCCATTGAATTGTCACCACGTGGCAACCCTATGTTGCCAGTAAAAAAAAGGAGTAAGGCAGGGTGCTATTACTTCACCGACTGCATTTAACAATAGCATTGTTAAACCTGAGTCTAAAGCCCTGATTAAATGTATTCTTCTTTGGATCGAAGTCTCCCTGATTGGTTACGCAGATGACGTCTTTAATCCAAGTCATTTCCTGCATGGCCTGGAAGAAAATTTTCTGCAACTCCAGTGCGCGTATCATAAAATAAGCCTCCAGTTTAAATCTGACAAATCTACTGTGTTGTTATTTAATTCAAAAGAAAGTGAGCACGCGCCAGTTCGATTAGGTAATGCTGAAGTTGATCTAGTTAATTCTATTGTGTGCCTTGGTCTCCCGTTCAGGCGTTCAATTACTGAAACCCGCCGGCTTCTTATGGCTCACTTCCACAAACGCGCGTCTTACACCTACAGCCGTATTGTTGCAAGTAAGCGGAAATTTGATCGCCAAATTCTATCACGACTTTATAACGCTATGGTGCTCCCTTATTTGCTGTACTTGAGCCTGTGCTGGCAAATTTTTACTCTGATTGATAGGCGTAATCTTCGAGCTACATATTATAGGTTTGCAAAGTTGTTGCAGCGGGTGTCCCCGTGAACGAGCAATCGGTACATGTCTAGGAGGTTAAATATAATTGACGTAGAGGATGCTATAGGAGCGCAAATCCGGTGTTTTAATGTGTGTATTTGCGGCAACCCGTGGGCTCAATTGCTACGACAGTAATGGACTGTCAAATTTTTTCTTGTTGACTTTGTATGGCTGTTTATATTTTGTGTTATTTATTTTGAAGTTGTGTTTTCTTTTGTTTTCTTGTTGTTTTGCTCCATCTGCCTTTATTTTTAATGGGTTAATAAACTATATATATATATATATATATATATATATATATATATATATATATATATATATATATATATATATATATATATATATATATATATATATATATATATATATATATATATATATATTATATATATATATATATATGTCTATATATATATATATATATATATATATATATATATATATATATATATATATATATATATATATATATATATATATATATATATATATATATATATATATATATATATATATATATATATATATATATATATATATATATATATATATATATACTATGCTATTTTGTGCTGCAAAAAGAGACGTTGGGTGAAACAGAACTAAAATGCTTTTGATTGAAAATTTTGTGACAACAAATCGACTAAGAAATATGAAAACTTTGTAAATAATATTTTTTATCCGATTTTAGAGGCCATACTTCCTCACGGGGCTGTATTTGACCCTATATATTATTATTGTTATTATTATTATTCATTAATTGCCCGTCAAAAAAAGGTACAAAAAGTACAATAGACGGAGTAATCACTAAAGAAAACAAAATGAAAAAGAAGAAGAAAAAGAAGGACACAAACACACGTTGAAAATTCAAATACATGACAAAAAAAAAAAAAAAAATCTTCATTACATTAATGCGAACAATGATGCTAACGAAAGGATGATTAAAGTTTCTTTTAAAACGGGAGAGAGATTTATTAATACTAATATTATTATTATTATTATTAGTATTCATTGATTGCCCATCAAAAAAAAAAAAGGTACATATACGGAGTAATCCCTGAAGTAACAAAAAGATAGAAAAAAATTCATTAAACACAATACATTAATACAAACAAACTATTGTGAATAAATTGGTGACCATGGATGATTAAATTTACTTTGAAAATGGGATAGAGATTTATTAATGCTAATATTAGGGCCAGCTAGCTTATACAAATGAATAATTTTACGGTTTCTTGTCCAAGGTCCAAGGGGGCAAATGTAAAAGATATTTTGCAAATCTGGAGAAGATTGATCATAGGTGCTTTTTATCTGTAACTGTAAGTAAAGAACGATGTGGGCACAATGTATTATTTATTTTTTCTTCTCCATGCCCGGGCACTTAGTATCGAAGGAGTTGTCGTAGAAACTCAGAAAAGGGCTCATTCGACTGGCAATTGGAGTGGCTAGTGCCCTTTTTAATAGTCGAAAGTGATTGGAGGGCAACTAGCCCCCCTCCCCCACGCTCATCATTGCCCCAAACACATCCAATCAAAATTTTGAGATAGCCATTAGCGTAGTTGATTTCCAGACAGAAAATATCTTTTTGAGGAGGACACTCCCCCACAACCCTCGGGGCAAGGGTTTAAGTTATGCCCTGGGGGAATATAAGGTTTTTATAGAAGGCGTTGTCGTAGAAACTTCAAAAAAGGCTTATTCGATTAGAAATTCCTACTGCAAGTGCCCTTTTTAATAGTTAAAAGTTATTGGAGGTAACTAGCCCCGCCCCACCCTGCATTCCCCCAAACACATCCAATAAAAATTTTGAGATAGCCATTTTGTTCAGCGTAGTTGATTTCCAGACAAAAATATGTTTTTGAGGAGGACACTCTCCCAATACCCTCGGGGCAAGGGTTTTAAGTTATGTCCTGGGGGCATATAAGGTTTTTATACAAGGAGTTGTCGTAGAAACTTCAAAAAAGGCTCATTCGATTGTAAATTCAAAGGGCTAGTGCCCTCTTAATAGTCAAAAGTGATTGGAGGGCAACTAGCCCCCCCCCCACACCCATCATTCCCCCAAACACTTCCAATCAAAATTTTGAGATAGCCATTTTGTTCAGCGTAGTTGATTTCCAGATAGAAAATATGTTTTTGAGGAGGACACTCCCCTACAACCCTCGGGGCAAAGGTTTTAAGTTATGCCCTGGGGACATGTGAGGTTTTTATAGAAGGTGTTGTCGTAGAAACTTCAAAAAGGCTCATTCGATTGGAAATTCAAAGGGCTAGTGCCCTTTTTAATAGTCGAAAATGATTGGAGGGCAACTAGGCCCCCCCCTCATGCCCATCATTCCCCCAAACACATCCAATCAAAATTTTGAGATAGCCATTTTGTCTAGCGTAGTTGATTTCCAGATAGAACATATGTTTTTGAGGAGGACACTCCCCCACAACCCTCGGGGCAAGGGTTGTAAGTTATGCCCTGGGGGCTTATAAGGTTTTTATAGAAGGCGTTGTTGTAGAAACTTCAAAAAAGGCTCATTCGATTGGAAATTAAAAGGGCTAGTACCCTTTTTAATAGTAAAAAGTTATTGGAGGGTAACTACCCCCCCCCCCCCCCACGCCCATCATTCCCCCAAACACACCAAATCAAAATTTTGAGATAGCCATTTTGTTCAGCGTAGGTGATTTCCAGATAGAAAATATATTTTTGAGGAGGACACTCCCCCACAACTCTCGGGGCAAGGGTTGTAAGTTATGCCCTGGGGCATATAAGGTTTTTATAGAAAGCGTTGTCGTAGAAAATTCAGAAAAGGCTCATTCGATTGGAAATTCAAAAGGCTAGTGTCCTTTTTAATAGTTGAAAGTGATTGGACGGTAACTAACCCCCTTCTCACGCCCAACTTTTTCCCAAACACATCCAATCAAAATTTTGAGATAGCCATTTTCTTCAACGTAGTTTTAAGTTCTGGAAATTAGGTATTTGACGATGGCAACCCCCTGAAAGCCCTCAGGACAAGGGTTGTAAGTTATGCCCTGGGGGTATGTAAAGTTTTTATTGAACGCGTTGTCGTAGAAATTTCAAAAAGGGCTCATTCGATTAGAAATTGAAATGGCTTGTGCCCTTTTTAATAGTCGAAACTAATTGGAAGGCAACTAACACCCCTTCACGCCCACCATTTCCCCAAACAGATCCAATCAAAATTTTGAGATAGCCATTTTGTTCCACGCAGTTAAAGTTCAGGAAATTATACCTTTGAGCAGGACACTCCCCCCCCCACAGTTTTCAGAACAAGGGTTATAAGTTATGCACTGGGGGCATATAAGTTTTTATTGAAATCTTTGTCGTAGAAACTTGAAAAAGGGCTCATTCGATTGTAAATTCGAAGGTCTAGTGCCCTTTTTAATAGTCAAAAGTGATTTGAGGGCAAATAGCCCCTCTCTCTCGCCCACCTTTTCCCCAAACACATCCAATCAAAATTTTTAGATAGCCATTTTATTCAACGCAGTTGAAAGTTTTGGAAATTAGGTCTTTAAGGATGACAACCCATCCCCCCTCCCCACAACTCTCAGGGCAAGGGTTTTAAGTTATGCCCTGGGAGCAAGTAAGGTTTTTTATTGAAAGCGATGTTGTAAAAACATCAAAAAGGGCTCATTCCCTTGAAAATTGAAAGGGCTAGTGCCCTTTTAATAGTCGAAAGTGATTGAAGGGCAACTAACCCCCCTCTCGCGCCCACCATTTCCCCAAACACGTCCAATCAAAATTTTGAGGTATCCATTTTGTCCAACGTAATCGAAAGTTCTGGAAATTAGGTCTTTTAGGAGGATCACCCAATCAGAGCTTTCAGTGCAAGTTTTGTAAGTTATGCCCTAGGGGCATATAAGGTTTATATAGAAAGTTGTTGTAGAAATTTCAAAAGGGGCTCATTTGATTGGAAATTGAAATTGCCCTTTTTAATAGTCAAAAGTGAGTGGAGAGTAACTAAACCCCCTCTCACGCCCACCATTTCCCCAAACACATTCAATCAAGGTTTAGAGATAGCTATTTTGTTCAACGTAGTTGAAAGTTCTGGAAATTATATATTTAAGGATGACAAACCCCCAGAGTCCCCAGGGCAAAGGCTGTAAGTTATGCCCTGGGCGCATATAAGGTTTTTAATGATGGAATTGTCGCAAAAACTTCGAAAGGGGCTCATTCAATTGTAAATTGATAGGGCTAGTGCCCTTTTTAATAGTATGAAAGTGCTTGGACGGTAACTAACCCCTCTTTCAAGCCCACCATTCCCCCAAACGCATCCAATCAAAATTTTCAGATAGCCATTTTGTTCAACGCAGTAGAAAGTTCTGGAAATTAGGTATGTGAGGATGACAGCCCCCCAGCCCTCAGGGCGAGGGTTGTAAGTTAGCCCCTGGGGGCATATAAGGTTTTTATTGAAAGCGTTGTCATAGAAACTTCAAAAGGGCTCATTTGATTGGAAATTGAAAGGGCTAGTGCATTTTTAAAAGTTGAAAGGGATTGGAGAAAGATTACCGCCCCTCTCACGCCCACCATTTTCCAAGACACATACAATCAAAATTTTGATATAGCCATTTTGTTTAACATAGTTGAAAGTTCTGGAAATTAGGTCTTAGAGGATGACAACCACCCTCACAGCCCTTAGGGTAAGAGTTGTAATTTATGCCCTGGGGGCATATAAGGTGTTTATAGGAAGTGTTGTCGTAGAAACTCAAAAAGTACTCATTCGATTGGAAATCGAAAGGCCTAGTGCCCTTTTTAATAGTCGAAAGTAATTAAAAGGCTTGACATTTTTATAGTAAAGATCGATGTGGGTATAATGTATTATTTTTGTTGTTGTTTAGACAAGGGCACTTTATATCGAATGAGTTGTCGTAGGAACTTCGAAAATGGCTCATTCGATTGAAAATAGAAAGGACTGATACCCTTTTTAATTGTCAAAGGTGATTGGAGGAAAACTAATCCCCCTCCCACGCCCACCCTCCCATTTGACTTTATGTTTTAAAACTAAATGTTCCCATAATATTAAATCAAAATGCACTGTGTTAATCTTAATTCCCAATAAGGCATCTCAGCAATATCCCAAGAACGACTGAGGGTATTATTTTCAAACTTTCGGGGCTGCTTCTGCTCTTAAAATATAGCCAAATCAAAATAACGTAAGTGTATCCAAGCTATCAAAGAAAAAAAAACAGATTTTTTGCGAATGGTATCAAGTTTTCCATTTCAGGTCAGCTCGAGGAGGTATAAAACTAAATTATTCTCTACTATTTGTGTCCAGATTTTTAAGAGTGTGTATGTTGTTAAAAATTGCTGAAAATTTTTCTCCAGCATACAAATAGCAGGCCAAACTATAAATTCTTAAAAAAACGAAAAGATTTAAAGTATTATTTTCTTTTTTTCTGAAAAGACTATGTCAATATAAAACGAACAGAAATTAATTTAAAAAGCTTTTTCCACAAAATACGTTTTTCGAAGAAAAGTAAAGAAAAGTAAAAAATACAAATGAATGTGCATTGTCAGTTTAATATACAATACTGATATTTAGTAATCAAAATGCTATAATTATTTTATCTATTAAAGTTATAAAAGTAAAAACATTTATATTTTTTTTCAGTAAAGTGCAAATTATGTTCTGGCCTTGGGAAGGCATAGGGGTTTTGAGCCCAACTCATGTTAATTTAGGCTCGTTTTGAGTTTGACTCGGTTATCTATTGTAATTTCTGTTCGTTTTGGGTTTCATTTATTTATCGATGCTAATTTGTGGTAGTTTCACGCTTGGTAGATTATTTGATTTTATTTTGCTCATCTTTTGTTTAATGGAGTTCTTTACTTTTCTTTGAAAAACTTATTTTGTGGAAAAAGTTTTTTTTAATTAATTTCCAGAAAGGAGCAATGTAAAGCAGATGTGAAAGGGCTGTGGTGTTGTAAATGGATGCTAGAAGGTAACGGTTGAAACGTTGCTTTTTACGATTCCAGCGTAAGAAATGCTAATTTTACGCTCAACGTGAGAAATCAGCAAACGACGTATAGATGTGCCAATTGGAAGGCCCAGGTATGCAATATGGTCTGCGGGCTTAACAAGAGAACCGTCCATATTTAAAAGAGAAGTAGAGGGATTTCGCAAATTAAAAATGATAACTTCGGATTTCTCAGGATTAAAAGACAGCAGCCCGATTTTTGAATATTCATCTTTGAGGATTTTGAAATTCTGCTCAATGCACTGGATCGTACGGCTGAGATTCAAGATGTCATCAGCATAAAAAATAAGAGACATATCGATTCTCCCAAGAATACATGAAGGAAGACACTTTACCTGAGCATCCAGGACACTATTATTGAACAGGGTTGGGGAAGTGATAGCTCCCTATCTAGTCTTTTTCTTAACGAGGATAGGGTACTCAGGAATCACAAGAATATTTGAGGCATTCGAAGAGTTTGGCCTCACACGAGAATTAATGAAATTATATTGAGATTGATGAAGAGCGGATTGCAGGGGAAAACGGGATGGGAGTTTTAAACGCACTCTTAGATTCCTATATAAATCCCTGAGAATACGGACAACTGATGGGTTTACGCCTATATATACGAAGACAATAAATAATGAAGAATTATTATATAGAAAGTTAATCAAGTACTACTAAAGGTTATACGTGTGCCTCCGAAATTGGGAATGGGGTAGGAAAGAAAGTTGGAGGGGCTTTATTAAAGCAACAGGATGCTCAAACTCTTTAAAAAGGAACTGTTAGATCCAAATTTTGTAAGAAATGTTTTCAAACTTTTCGAGAAATTTCATATTAAGTAAATTTCCTATTTCTAGCTAATTGAGAGAAAACTAATTTCATTTCTTATCTTTTGAAATAATTCTCATGTAAAATATCCTTGTTTTCGCATTTTCTTATGTTTTTCGGCTTTAGAATTATGTTTGTGAAATATTTGAACAAGAATCGATTAATAGACAACTCTGCATGCGACTCCATTATTAAAGAAGCAAAGATACATTTTGGTCAAGGTAATTGTCCAAGATTAAGATCTTCATCTTTAAGAGGCATTTTCCCATTAGCCCTTAATCTACAATTTTGTCCACAGTGCAACATTTCATCCAGTCCCAAGTACCCAAAGCTAGTCTTTTTATATCATGTCTAAGATTAGGTAGCCTACCTGCTCTACATATTAGGCTAGCATAGGTATGCTAATTTTCCAAGATTATAACCTGTCCCATAGTTAGTGGTTTTGGGTAAAATTCTACTTTAGCTACTTTTGGCTATCTTGGGAAGGGGTTAGGTTAGGAAAATGAGACTTTCAGGGATGGGTCTACAGGCTAAAGTATGTCCCGGGAAGGTATTTTGAAGTGCTCACCTCCACTCCTTCTCCCTCTAGAGGGTCCTGAAATTTGCCTACATGACAGGTCTAGGCTATACCCATTGAAATTTCTACAAAACAACATTTTACCTTAATTTTCAGTTATCAGTTTCTATGTCTCTGGCTTTAGCTCTGAAAATGCAATTTCAGTTATTTGAGCAGAATTTTAAGACATATAAACAGTTTATTTCCAAAATTTAGGAAATGTATTTGCATATCTTTAAAACCTTATAAATTGGGATTGAGCAAAGTTGTGAAGCTGAAAACAATTTTGTTGTACTTCATTTAAGCAGAAGATCTACTTTGCTAGGTTTCACTTCTATAACTCACATATTTTTTAAAGGTCATCAAAGGTCAGGACCCTCTAGAGGGAGAAGGAGTGGAGGTGGGTACTTCAAAATACCTTCCCAGGACATACTTTCACCTGTAGACCCATCCCTGAAAGTTTCATTTTCTTAACCTAACCCCTTTCCAAGATAGTCAAAAGTAGCTAAAGTAGAATTTTACCGTGGTTTTGTACAAACTGTCAATAAAATTTACCCCTAATAAGACCAGACATAGCTTCTTGGTATAGTCTACACCTTACTTTGCTGATTTCATTCTATTTGCTCTAGCCTATTTTACAATAGGCCTAGGTTATATAAATAAAAAAAATGGAAAACTTTTGGCTATTTCAAAACCTGAAGGGTTATATAAAGGTAAATATTTACCAAAACATATTATTGATTTACAAATAAAATGAATATACCACTTGATGCCTAATTTTAGGCTCTTTACAAATATAATAATCATTTTTGTCAGAAATGAATTTTACCCCAACCCTATATATACCAATTCAGGGTGTATATTTGCAAAATAGGGGGTAGGGGTAAAGTTTAAACTTACCTCCCATTTACATCAGAAATAAAATATACTCCCACCCCCCTAATGTGCAAATATATACCCTGAATTTGTATATATAGGGGTGGGGGTAAAATTCATTTCTGGCAAAAATGATCATTATATTTGGAAAGAGCATAACAAAAGGCATCAAGCAGTATGTTTATTTTGTTTGTAAGTCAATAATATAATTTGGTAAATATTTACCTATATAAATATGAAAAGTATACAAACAACAACAAAAACACATTACAAAGCATAACATACTTAATCTAGAAACAAATAACCTGATTGCATAAAATTTTACTTCTCTCCCCATCTAGGCCTATCCAAAGTAACTCAAGCTATTGTTGTTGGGTCTTGGAAACAGTCTAGAAGTACAAGTATTTCAAAGAAAACATCATGCTACCAGTATACAGCTAGGCCTGTTGAGAAAGAAAAAAGTTAATAAAACAATTCTTGGCTTGCTTCATAATATATAGGAAAATTGCAGTGAATCATTCCTATAAATGCTTCACTTTACTTCCCCCCCCAGCCCAATGTGCAAATATGGTTTAATTTTTTGTTATTCACATTATTGACTTAACAATAAAAGGCCTGTTTTTTAGAACTAAGATCTTGCATCTTTCTGCAAAGATTATCATTTTTAACTCATCTTTGTTCTAAGATCTTACAGCTCACTTGTGTTAGCAAAAAGTGTGAATACAACCACTGTTCTGCCATATAGAACAATGATGAGAGAACTTTGATGATCTACTCATCATTGTTCTCAGACCGCTAATCAGAGCAGAATGATGAGACATTTGCACAAAAATGACCAAAGATGTAAGATCTTTGTTCAACAATTTCACTTTAAGCATTTTCTAACATAAGATATAAGATCTTAGCACAATGATGAGTGAAAAACAGCCCTAAAGTGAACATACCACTTGACGCCTTTTTTTTGCTCTTTTTAAATATAATAGCCTAATCATGGTAAATTTTTACCAAATCATATTATTGACTTACAAATAAAGTGAATATACCACTTGATGCTTTTTTTATGCTCTATCCAAATATAATAATCATTTTTGTCAGAAATGAATTTTATCCCCACCCCTATAGGCTATATACCAATTCAGGGTAAATATTTGCACATTAGGGGGGGGGGTCAAATTTTATTTGTGTTGTAAATGGGAGGTAAGCTTAAACTTTACCCCCACCCCCCTAATGTGCAAATATATACCCTGAATTGGTATATATAGGGGTGGGGGTGAAATTCATTTCTGAAAAAAATGATTATTATATTTGGAAAGAGCATAAAAAAAGGCATCAAGTGGTATGTTCACTTTATTTGTAAGTCAATAATATGAACAACAAAAAATTTGCCCAAATGTGTAGCTAAACTCATATATTTCCTAGGTAGTTTTCCATTTCTTAATTTTGTCAATGTTGCTTCAATTTACAGGTACCCAGTTGAAACTAAAAGAAAACAGAAATTCTTACTTTCTGATCAGAAAGCACCAGGCACCAGCACAACTAAAAGAAAACATAGAAATTATTACTTTCTGATCAGAAAGCACCAGGCACTCCAAGAGAAAATTGTCCAAATCTTTTGCCTGCCTAGGACTAGAAGGTAATTTGCTCCTAGTTTTATTTATTTGTTTTAAACAAAAAA
The DNA here is from genome assembly GCA_027921565.1 of Artemia sinica. Lineage (NCBI taxonomy): Eukaryota > Metazoa > Arthropoda > Branchiopoda > Anostraca > Artemiidae > Artemia > Artemia sinica. Next base: position 3,980,309 of record CM051270.1, on the reverse strand, counting down.
ATACAGAGTAAGCCATAAGCTTGTCTTATTACAAATTAACAGTAAACAAAATATACAAAAAAAAAAAAAGTGAATCAGATTTTCTTGTTGTATACCACACAGATGTGCAGTATTCGACTAATGGTTGCATCACTGTCTTATACAGCTTAGTAAAGCTCTACAGGTTAAACATTCTTTTGATACAAAGCAAACTGTCTTTGGCTTTATGTGATACAGCTAATACTTGTTTATCAAACCTCAGTTGATTATCAAAACAATACCAAGGTCCCTAATGGAATCAACAGAGCATATTACAACTTCACAAATAGAATACTGGTATGCTACTGCATTCACTAGGTAATTCACCACATGACATTTTCCCTGATTAATGGTTATTGAATTTAAATTACACCAATTAACCAATGCATTTAAATCATCCTGTAGAAGAGCCACATCATCTGGAGATGATACACCATGCCTTACTGATGTAAAGCTTTACATCATCTGTAAACATTTTGATTTTATTTTATTGAATTACCTGTGGCAAATCATCATTTTATTTATAAAATTGTCATTGTTGGTGACTTTAATGCTCCTGGTATAGATTGGTTATCAGACAATACAATGTTATTTGATTTAAGTTTTGGGCATAAACTAGTACAGACACTTGGTGATAGCTTTCTCCCTCAGCATGTTACTGAGCCCACTAGGTTTCAAACTGGAATAAATCCATCTACCTTTGACCTTATTATAACTAAGCACCCAGTTGACCTAGAGAATTTAGAATTTCTGCCTCCTCTAGGCAAAAGCAATCACATGGTATTGTCTTTCTGTGTTAATGTGAGCATTTTATTAAATCCTAAGTCAAAATTGTTATATGATTATTCTAGAGGTAGTTATGATGAATTTAGAGATTTTGTATGTTATGTTGATATTGTTAGTGAGCTTCAGCATAGTTCTGTAGATGTAGATATAGCTTTTGAGTTTATCTGTGAAGTAGTAGTAGAAGGATGTGAGAAGTTTATTCCAAGGTATACTATTAGAGAGGGTATGAAAAAACATAATAATCTGCCAAAATTTGTCCTTAAAGCAATATCTCCAGAAAATAGACACTGGAGAGCTTGTTTATCAGCTGGGGGTGATGAATCTTGGCATGCTTACAAGAGGGTGAGAAATAGGGTGATGATGCTCCTGTGGTCACACACTGAGTCAGTGGAATCATTGATAATTAGTTGCACACAAAGTTGTTGAAAAAGGTATTGAAAGTATGTGAATAAGTGAAAAAAAGAGCAGTTGCCATTGCCCATGGTCTTCAATGACCCAGTCACTGGTGAAATTGTTGATGATGATAAAAGAAAAGCAGCTATTTTTAACAAAACCTTTTCATCTGTTTTTGTTAATCCTGCTACCCATAAGATATCTAATTTATCACTGGCACCAGAAGCTTCTGTGTTACAGAATGAGTCACAATATGGTGACTCTGATGTAGCACCTGAGCTTGTCCAAAAAACTATCCATGAGCTTTCTGTTGATAAAGCCCCTGATACAGATGGTGTATCAAATGTTATTATGCAAGAACTGGCTTCTTCTTTAGCGGCTCCACTTGCATTTCTTTTTAATCTTTGTTTGGAGTCTGGTAAGTGCCCTGCTGCATGAAAAAAGGCAGTCATAAAACCCCTTCATAAGAGTGGACCAAGGTTGGACTTTACAAATTATTGCCCTATCTCAAACACATTCTTTTTTTCATGAATTATGGAAAAAGTAATTGTATATCGGATCAAAAATTATTTAAAAAAAAATTAATTGTGGAGCACAGCATGGTTTTTGAAAAAAATGATTGTGTAGCATGCAGTTAACAGAAGTAATCAATGATTTTCAAAAGATGGTTGATTCAGGCCTAAAGTTTGATTGTATTTATATTGATTTTTGCAAGGCATTGACAAGGTATTGATGTCCTTGCTGGTGGAAAACTGTCAAAAGTATGGGATTGGATGTAGAAGCATGACTTGGATTAAGGATTACCTAACTAATTGGACACAGGAAGTGAAGGTTGGTGAGGCACTATCTGAAGGGTGTGCTGCCTGGGACCAGTTTTATTCTGTTTATTTATAAATGATTTACTGCAGGTAATCCAACACAGCCCCATTAAAATGTTTGCAGATGATGTAAAGCTATACAGAGGTGTCACCTCCCCAGTTGATGTGACACTTCTACAGGGAGATTTGGAAGTATTGTTTGAATGGTGTAATTTAAATTCTATGTTTGTTAACCAGAAGAAATGTCATGTGATGCATTAATTTGCAAAAGATGTGGCATACCGGTACTTCAGTGGTGACGTGTCGGTGTGCCCTGTTAACTCTATTAGGGATTTCAGTATTATTTTTAATGATCAACTGAGGTTTGACAAGCAAGCATCAGCTGTTTCACATAAAGCAAACTATGGTTTGCTTTGTGTCAAAAGAGCTTTCAGAAGGTTTAACCTGAGAATTTTTACCACATTGTATAAGACAATGGTGTGCCCTGTTGTTGAATACTGCTCATCTGTGTGGTATCTGACTAGAAAATCTGATTCACTGTTGATTGAAAAGGTGCAAAGATGAGCGTCCAAATGTGTCCCTTATCATGAAATACCTACCTTATGAGTGGAGATTGAGCAGCCTGAGTTTACCATCTCTGCAATTCAGAAGGGACAGAATGGACCTTGTCAACACTTTCTGCATCATAAAGGGCATTGGCCATGTGTCTTGGGAAGATTTCTTTGAGTTTGGTCATTATCCATCTACATGGCAGAACTCTTTAAATTGTACCAGCCAAGGGTATCAAGGAAAGTTGGACAGAGTTCCTTTGTAAATTGTTCAGTAAAATCAAGGAACATGTTGCCCAACCAAGTAGTTCTGGTGAATGATGTTGTGGCTTTCAAAACAGCATTAGTTGAGACCTCTTTTTATGAAAGGCAGCACCTAGGACTGTGAAGTGTATATTTGTTGTAGGGTATCTTTGTTTTTGTTTTATTAGGAAGTTTATAGTTTTTTGTTTTTGTTGTTTATAAGTGTTGCTCATGGTATGTAATTTGTGCTGTATGAGACAAGCCTATGGCTTATTCCATTTCTGATTAATAAATAACCCATCACAAAAAAAACTGGACAGAGCCAGAAAAAGACAGAGTAAAAATCAAGAAAAACAAAAAGAATCATCTAAAATAAAAACATACTTTGACAACTACAAACAAGGGACAAATAGAAATTACTAAAGATAGGAAGACTTCTGGCATTCAGTAGAAAAGTCCTAAATACATTTCTCAATAACCCCAGCTGGGTTTATCAAATGATACTTTCTTTGCAGTAAAGAGTTGCTTATTCATGTTGGCAGTTCCATTAAATACATTGCAAATTCATGATAAAGATAATGAACTTGCTTTTTCTTACCACAATTAAGAAAAGACCAATTAGGAGCAAGGGCAAGTAATTGAGGAACTGTTAGGTTATTATATAACTGAGAACAGTGAACTCTATTCAGATATGAAATGTTTGAAGCCAGGGTGGCATACACAGCCTGGATCTTACTAGCATAATTTTTCATTAACAGGTTTACAGTTTCTTTCAGATTTGCTCCAATAGGCATGCTCAGTTGAATAAGGCTGCTAGCACAGGGAACCTCAGAGCTGGATTTATTGAATTCAGAGCTGGATTCAGAGACTTGTTGAATTTCTATTCCTTTTATATTCTAATGGTAGAACAGCTGTTTTATCCATGTTAAAGCTCAAACCAATGTGTTTGGACTCTTCTTGGAGAAGCTCAAAAGTCAAAGAGCATCCTTGGAAAGTGCAGGAAAAATTCAGTAAGTCATTTGCAAATGTAATTTAACAGGAGATGAGCTTGTTTGAAGATAAATGTACAGCACAACTTATCCTGAACAGCTGTAACACAATTATCCAACAAAACTGGAGAAGTCAAAGCTTCTTGGTGTACACCTTTCAGGATTGGAAATAGTTGACTACCATCTTTCATTCCAGTTGTCAGATTTCTATCCATGTATCTTAAACAAGTAATTACTACAGTATTCAGTACTTTTCAAATAGGCCTCAAGCAAGACCTGGGAAAATATACACAAATCAAAAAGCTCTTGCAATATCAAGTGCACACATGACCAAGGAATCATCTCTTTCTACAATATCCTTCAGCACATGTATAAGCAGAGAGCCTGCTCTCTACCTAAGCCTTGTTGGTCGCCAGACTCGCAAGAAGGGGCAGAACAATTTTCTTCAATATTTCTTATCAAAAATGACTCAAAGAGCTTGAAAGTAGTAAATGATACAGTAATGGGGCAATAAGAACTGGACAGAGATGTGTCTTTTTTGCCCTTTATAAGGATGGGAGCTATTTGTCCAATACAAAATTGCAAAGGGACTACACCACTGACAAGGATGGGTCTGAAACAGTTCTAAATGTTGCTTGATTAAAAGACCTGCATGTTGCAGGTACTTTGCTGAAATAGAATCAATACCAGAGGAACATTTTTTCTTTAATTTTCGAATCAAGGAGTGAACAGCACTTGGCTACACAAACAGGAAGGATTTTGTCTTATTTGAAAGAACAAGGTCAAGCTGTTTTTCAAAAACTCCTCTGTGTTTTTGTTGGGAGCACTGAATTCCCTTGCAAAATATTCAACCCACTTTTTTCAGGCACGCTAGTACCTTGGGCTTTAGCAGGCTTGCTACACTCTCAGAGTTTAGAGGGGTCTTCAGCAATACAAATCACATTTTTCTGGATCAGTGTTAACTTATGGTTTTTCAGTTCCTTGTTGAGTTTCCATTTTGTACAGAGCCTCTAGTGATTTACTAAGCCATGGTGTGGGCAACCATAGTTGTTCCAAACCTAAAGCCATAGCTTGGTGGAATTACATGCATTTACTAGACTTCTGTTTTTTGACCAATCTTCAAGCTGAGACTTTTTACAAACACGTTGAAGAGTAACAGTGCTTATTTCAGCACAGTTCAGTGTGTGATTTAGTTGTGCCAAGTAGAATGTGAGCTCAATTGAGATATTCTTTTAACTTTATGGCAGCACCGCACAATTGCATGAAAGATTGGAAAGCACTTTGATTTTGCTCAGCATCTTATCACAAACTTAACTGAAAGATTCACTTACACATTTTTCCAATCTTGGTAGGAAAAACCACTTTGATTTTTCATTTTGAGCTGTAGTCAGTGAACAGTAAAAGCAAGTATAGATAGGAAGGTGGTTAGAATAGAATCCTTCTTTTACAACTTTGACCTTTTGACTGTCAAACAAAGTAACAACAAGGTTTCAGCGTATGAAAAGTTGACACTCTTAGGCCATGCACAATAGTTGGGAGGAATGCAGCCCCAAAAGAGTTGTGACTGGGGAGACAATTGTGTTAGTTATATCTACATTAAAATCTCTGCTTATGATAACATGTTGAGAGGCAACTTTTATTAGAAACCTACCTAGAAGCTTGCAGGCAGACATGAACCATACATCAGACTGTTTGTTGTTTTAATTTGTAGGCAGATATACATTAATTACTAAATGATTTTCAACTTAGCAGCAATAAAGTAATCAGTCTGCTGATAGCTTGCAAGGAAATTGGGATAGAATAGCATGGTCTGCCTCTCAGTCTCAGTTGCACTACAAAGGAGAAGATGAAAATAGTGGTAACAGGCTCTGGTGGTCTGCCAACAGGAAATGCTCCTGAATCAACACTAGGTCATGTGACTCAATTGGTAACTTTTCCATTAATGTTCCACAACAAAATTTGCAATCTGAATCTCATTGTGAATCAGTTTTACCATTCAGCAGAGCCTATGCAACAGTGCATTTGTAACTGTAACATGGATGACTGTCTGATTTGCAAAGAGCACATTTTGTGGGTTTCTGGCAGGGGACTGTTTTAGAGCTTCCATGACCTTTTTTGCCACAGATAGAACAGCAAATTTTGTTTATTCCTGTACTTGAAATATATCTGTATGATTGACACTTATAGCATCAAAGGGGTAGAAACAAAAACTCTTGAATGGGGAATCATTCAAAACTGATCACTAATGGGAACTTCATTGCTTGTAATAAATTCTCTTTTGCTTCAAATTTCATGTGAAAGATCTGGTAGAGCCACTTTGCTTTGTGTCACTACAATTTGGCACAAGAGACTTGACGTTATCAGAGGTCAGATCATTTGGGACATGTTTAATTACTCCAAAGTTTGAAGGACTTTTAAACTTAGTACTAATGGTGCTGTTAGAGCTACAAAGTGTATTCTCTATTGCATGAGCATCATATTTGGATGCAATGATAACTTTCCAGTCACATTGGGTGCACTTTCATTCAACAATTTTTGAGCCAATGTCACCACATACTTGTTCTAGGAAGTCCTTCCTGGATTGGTTAGGTTAGGTTACTTGGTAGATTTTTGACAATCGCAGCATAGGATGGTTTTGAGATATATTCAGCAGGGATTTCAGCAGTTACAGGTTTACTTTTCAAGAAGTTTTGCTCCATCAAAATGTCTAATTTGTTACACATTTCTGTAATCTTGTGTGTAACAATCACTGTTCTTTCACCTGGGATCAAGGGGACTTCTTCTGGCTCAAAAATAAGCAAAGTAGGCACAGCCAACTTATTGTCATCAGAGATCATTTCCAAAACATTGCCACTCATAGCAACCTTTGTGGACATTCAAGCAAGACAGTTGGCTTCTGTCCGTTAACTCTCTTTTGCTTTCATAATGTCTTTTTTCTGGAAAAACTGGGCTGCTCTCTTCATGACTTCATCATGGCTTTTTACAATTTTTACTGCACATGACAAAAAGTTTAATATGGGATTCCAAATGAGCTTACTGGCCATTGCAAATATGCAACAACATCAACACAGCAAGTTCAAAATCATGGACTGTATTTCACAGCATAGGTTTTTATCAATAGATAATATGTCAAGGTCACTTGCTTATATATAATTCCATCCAGGAACAAGGGAAGTGTAGGAACCCACTCATCTATTCCCTGCAATTTAAGGGTAAGGGTAACTGCAATTTAATACAGAGAGGTGCATACGCCCCTTGCGGTGGGCTCCTCCCCTCTTCTGCTTTTTGCCTGAGATATCTGCAGAGCACTGCTAATGCTAAAATGCTTTAAATGTTGCACCTAAATTGCTCTCTCAGAACCAATACACCTTAAGAAATTGGAATATAGAAGGCATTGCAGAATTACAAATATATAATGAAAATATGTTACAACACCTTAATTAAATGAGCAAGAATATCCAATAATAATATTATACGTCGCGCAGACAAGGGAAGACTGGCGGCGATGGGGCCAAAAATGGCAGCGGTGGTGCGCCGCCACTGGTGAGATGTCGGCGGCGCGCCGCTGGCGCGATCAATGATTACTGCAAACATTAGTGTTTTCATCAGTCTTTCTCAAATCCCAGCTTGAATTTACAGCAGATTCAGGCCTATTCATGAGTTAAAAACTTTGCAAGTTGTTGGCTGGATGCTGGTCTTCTTTGTCATTCATCAAGAGAAGTAAAAATCTGGTAGAAATGAAATGGCTGGGGCGTTTCAGAACCCTTGCATAATAGTTGAAGTATCTATTAGCTGTGTATTCTTAACATAAATAATTATCAAAATTAGTAGTTTGTTTCATCAAGCATTACTGCATACAAAACTTCAAATACCATATCACAAAATATGTCAATTTTCTGGGTAAAAACTTTGAATAGAATTTGAATTTAGAAGCTTAATTTTTTCATAATGCTCTTTGCCTATATCAGTTTTGTCACCTTTAAAACAGTTGAACTGGATGACTTTGATTGTTTATTTTGCTCTTTTGGATTCCTAAAAAGCCTTCTTGTATTAAAAACTGGTTTTTAATAACAGTTAAAAAAAAAAACATTTAAAGCTTTTTGGCTTCCTTATAGAATATATGTCATGTAGGCTAATGCTGAACTGCTACTTTTTTGGATTGCTTTTGGCTGGTCTTTTGGATATTATTCATTTTTTTTCTTTTGGGAATTCATTCCAAATTAGAAACTCATAAATACCTAATATCAGTTAAATTATAAACTGCATCTAAAAGGAGTAAATTTATCAAATTGAAACATACATGATGGTTAAACACTTCAATTACAATGCAAAAAAAACCTTCAATAAAAATTATAATTCTCACTTGTAAATAGCTTGTAAATACCTTATATTAGAAGAACTTCCAATAGCATAAAAAAAAGCAAAGCTATCAAGTTAAAGCTGCAATTTGGAATCTCTCCAATGACAATAAAAAAGATTTTTTTCTGTTTTATCATGATTATTATCCAAAAGGGGAAACATAATTCATCTCAATTTCAGATGTGTAAGAAATCCAAAAATACCCAAAACAATGAACAAGTCCCAATGAGGGCCCCTGGGTCTATCAAAATATTTCTATGGTTTCTCAGGGAATTTGATGTCATTTCCTTCTGTCTCTGGAAGAAAAAATTAACTTTTTGGTATCCCTGCTTTCAATTAAAAAAAAATTCAAGGTATTATTATTTAAAGAAGATTGCCGCCTACCCCTCCCCCCTCTGGATACCGCCTTGATGGGATACCCTTTGTTTTAAATTAAGAAAATAAATAACTTTTTTGGCATCCCTGCCTTCAATAAAATAATTGAGGTATTTTCATTTAAAAACGATAGCCCCATATCCCCCCCCCCTATATGCAATAATATACAATTTTTTTATGAATCGTATTATTGGGGTCACTTCCGTTTCAATCTTCAATTCCCCAACCTTGTACATAGTCTATAGCTAAATTTTGTCTCAATAGAAGGTTTTTTTTTTTGGGGGGGGAGGGGTAAAAAAAAATTCAGAAAGAAGATTGTATATTCTTTAATCTATCAGGTGTTCAATAATTGTGTATGAAACATTAAGAAAATGTATCTAAAAATAACAAAAGAAAACAAAATTCTACAAACTTACAACTCAGCTGTCACAACAATCTGTTGACTATCAATTTCAGAATCCCACTGAACCTGTATAGTGTACGCATTATGTTCAATTTTAAAATAAAGTTCTTGTCTGTGAAGGATTTACAAATCTTATAGCAATTGGAAACTGCATTCGAAATTGTTTAATCTCATTTCATAAAGACAATACTTTTGTCAACATATGAAGAACCGTGCATGTTGCAAATTTGCAATTGTATCTGTCTGGTTTTTATGCAAAGTAACGCAAGAGACGAAAATTAACAAACAAGAGAGTAGTGAAAAATTATGGTATGCAAAGTAATATTTGGCAGGGACAGTCACTAGTGATAAATCACTAGGGGTCGCACACTGATTGGGTGATTTTCGGATATTTGGGGAACCAATTTTTTTTGGTGGGGGGTGATACATAGATTTTGGAGAAATCCCCGAAAATTCGGGGATAGTGCAAGCCCACAGATAGTGCAAGAAAACAGAAATTCTTACTTTCTGATCAGAAAGCACCAGGCACCAGCACAACTAAAAGCACCAGCACAACTAAAAGAAAACATGAGAAATTATTACTTTCTGATCAGAAAGCACCAGGCACTCCAAGAGAAAATTGTCCAAATCTTTTGCCTGCCTAGGACTAGAAGGTAATTTGCTCCTAGTTTTATTTATTTGTTTTAAACAAAAAAATACAGAGTAAGCCATATGCTTGTCTTTACAAATTAACAGTTAACAAAATATACAAAAAAAAAAAAAAAAAAAAAATATACAAGAACTGAACCCCTGGGTATTGATTGGTACCACAATTAACTAATAAGCTGCTTAGGCTGAACACATTACAAAAAAAGAAAAATACACAAAGAGACAAATTCATTAAACTGTTTTTAGGGGCACTGAGTAAAACAAATACCATAAATATTATGGATCTATATGCTGTCCTTCATAAAGAGGTTCTAACCAAAGCTCTTTTAAAAGCTGGAACATTATTTCTTGAAGCAATATGATCAGGTAACATGTTCCATGATCTAATGGACCAATTTGCAAAAAAAAAAACTCTTTCCAACCTTTCTGAAACAATTTTAATGAATTCTGCTGTGTGGGTGAATAATAGCTAAACTGATTGGAATCACTAAAAGACAAATTATCAACACCTTTAATAATTTGAAAAGCATTAACTAAATCCACTCTATCCCTCCTGAATTGCAAAGATGGTAGGCTCAAACATCTTAGTTTACACTGATAAGGCAAGCATTTCAAACAAGGAACAAATTTTGATGCCCATTTTGTACTTTTTCAATAAGCTGTGAATCAGATTTTCTTGTTGTATACCACACAGATGTGCAGTATTCGACTAATGGTTGCATCACTGTCTTATACAGCTTAGTAAAGCTCTACAGGTTAAACATTCTTTTGATACAAAGCAAACTGTATTTGGCTTTATGTGATACAGCTAATACTTGTTTATCAAACCTCAGTTGATTATCAAAACAATACCAAGGTCCTAATGGAATCAACAGAACATATTACAACTTCACAAATAGAATACTGGTATGCTACTGCATTCACTAGATAATTCACCACATGACATTTTCCCTGATTAATGGTTATTGAATTTAAATTACACCAATTAACCAATGCATTTAAATCATCCTGTAGAAGAGCCACATCATCTGGAGAAGATACACCATGCCTTACTGATGTAAAGCTTTACATCATCTGTAAACATTTTGATTTTATTATATTGAATTACCTGTGGCAAATCATCATTTTATTTATAAAATTGTGATTGTTGGTGACTTTAATGCTCCTGGTATAGATTGGTTATCAGACAATACAATGCTATTTGATTTGAGTTTTGGGCATAAACTAGTACCGACACTTGGTGATAGCTTTCACCCTCAGCATGTTACTGAGCCCACTAGGTTTCAAACTGGAATGAATCCATCTACCTTTGACCTTATTATAACTAAGCACCCAGCTGACCTAGAGAATTTAGAATTTCTGCCTCCTCTAGGCAAAAGCGATCACATGGTATTGTCTTTCTGTGTTAATGTGAGCATTCCATTAAATCCTAAGTCAAAATTGTTATATGATTATTCTAGAGGTAGTTATGATGAATTTAGAGATTTTGTATGTTATGTTGATATTGTTAGTGAGCTTCAGCGTAGTTCTGTAGATGTAGATATAGCTTTTGAGTTTATCTGTGAAGTAGTAGTAGAAGGATGTGAGAAGTTTATTCCAAGGTATACTATTTGAGAGGGTATGAAAAAACATAATAATCTGCCAAAATTTGTCCTTAAAGCAATATCTGCAAAAAATAGACACTGGAGAGCTTGTTTATCAGCTGGGGGTGATGAATCTTGGCATGCTTACAAGAGGGTGAGAAATAGGGTGATGATGCTCCTGTGGTCACACACTGAGTCAGGGGAATCGTTGATAATTAGTTGCACACAAAGTTGTTCAAAAAGGTATTGGAAGTATGTGAATAAGAGCAAAAAAGAGCAGTTGCCATTGCCCATGGTCTTCAATGACCCAGTCACTGGTGAAATTGTTGATGGTGATAAAAGAAAAGCAGCTATTTTTAACAAAACCTTTTCATCTGTTTTTGTTAATCCTGCTACCCATAAGATATCTAATTTATCACTGGCACCAGAAGCTTCTGTGTTACAGAATGAGTCACAATATGGTGACTCTGATGTAGCACCTGAGCTTGTCCAAAAAACTATCCATGAGCTTTCTGTTGATAAAGCCCCTGATACAGATGGTGTATCAAATGCTATTATGCAAGAACTGGCTTCTTCTTTAGCGGCTCCACTTGCATTTCTTTTTAATCTTTGTTTGGGGTCTGGTAAGTGCCCTGCTGCATGGAAAAAGGCAGTCATAAAACCCCTTCATAAGAGTGGACCAAGGTTGGACTTTACAAATTATTGTCCTATCTCAAACACATTCATTTTTTCATGAATTATGGAAAAAGGAATTGTATATCGGATCAAAAATTATTTAAAAAAAAAATTAATTGTGGAGCACAGCACAGCATGGTTTTTGAAAAAAATTGATTGTGTAGCATGCAGTTAACAGAAGTAATCAATGATTTTCAAAAGATGGTTGATTCAGGCCTAAAGTTTGATTGTATTTATATTGATTTTTGCAAGGCATTTGACAAGGTTTTGATGTCCTTGCTGGTGGAAAACTGTCAAAAGTATGGGATTGGATGTAGAAGCATGACTTGGATTAAGGATTACCTAACTAATTGGACACAGGAAGTGAAGGTTGATGAGGCACTATCTGAAGGGTGTGGAGTTCTAAGTGGGGTCCCTCAGGGTAGCTGCCTGGGACCAGTTTTATTCTGTTTATTTATAAATGATTTACTGCAGGTAATCCAAAACAGCCCCATTAAAATGTTTGCAGATGATGTAAAGCTATACAGAGGTGTCACCTCCCCAGTTGATGTGACACTTCTACAGGGAGATTTGGAAGTATTGTTTGTGTAATTTGAATTCTATGTTCGTTAACCAGAAGAAATGTCATGTGATGCTTTAATTTGCAAAAGATGTGGCATACTGGTACTTCATTGGTGACATGTTGGTGTGCCCTGTTAACTCTATTAGGGATTTCAGTATTATTTTTAATGATCAGCTGTGGTTTGACAAGCAAGCATCACCTGTTTCACATAAAGCAAACTATGGTTTGCTTTGTGTCAAAAGAGCTTTCAGAAGGTTTAACCTGAGAATTTTTACCACATTGTATAAGACAATGGTGTGCCCTGTTGTTGAATACTGCTCATCTGTGTGGTATCTGACTAGAAAATCTGATTCATTGTTGATTGAAAAGGTGCAAAGACGAGCGTCCAAATGTGTCCCTTATCATGAAATACCTACCTTATGAGTGGAGATTGAGTAGCCTGAGCTTACCATCTCTGCAATTCAGAAGGGACAGAATGGACCTTGTCAACACTTTCTGCATCATAAAGGGCATTGGCCATGTGTCTTGGGAAGATTTCTTTGAGTTTGGTCATTATCCATCTACATGGCAGAACTCTTTAAAATTGTACCAGCCAAGGGTATCAAGGAAAGTTGGACAGAGTTCCTTTGTAAATTGTTCAGTAAAGTCAAGGAACATGTTGCCCAACCAAGTAGTTCTGGTGAATGATGTTGTGGCTTTCAAAACAGCATTAGTTGAGACCTCTTTTTATGAAAGGCAGCACCTAGGACTGTGAAGTGTATATTTGTTGTAGGGTATCTTCGTTTTTGTTTTATTAGGAAGTTTATAGTTTTTTGTTTTTTTTTGTTTATAAGTGTTGCTCATGGTATGTAATTTGTGCTGTATGAGACAAGCCTTTGGCTTATTCCATTTCTGATTAATAAATAACCCATCACAAAAAAAACTGGACAGAGCCAGAAAAAGACAGAGTAAAAATCAAGAACAAAAACAAAAGAAAAACATACTTTGACAACTACAAACAAGGGACAAATAGAAATTACTAAAGATAGGAAGACTTCTGGCATTCAGTAGAAAAGTCCTAAATACATTTCTCAATAACCCCAGCTGGGTTTATCAATGATACTTTCTTTGCAGTAAAGAGTTGCTTTTTCATGTTGGCAGTTCCATTAAATACATTGCAAATTCATGATAAAGATAATGAACTTGCTTTTTCTTACCACAATTAAGAAGAGACCAATTAGGAGCAAGGGCAAGTAATTGAGGAACTGTTAGGTTATTATATAACTGAGAACAGTGAACTCTACTCAGATATGAAATGTTTGAAGCCAGGGTGGCATACACAGCCTGGATCTTACTAACATAATTTTTCATTAACAGGTTTACAGTTTCTTTCAGATTTGCTCCAATAGGCATGCTCAGTTGAATAAGGCTGCTAGCACAGGGAACCTCAGAGCTGGATTTATTGAATTCAGAGCTGGATTCAGAGACTTGTTGAATTTCTATTCCTTTTATATTCTAATGGTAGAACAGCTGTTTTATCCATGTTAAAGCTCAAACCAATGTGTTTGCACTCTTCTTGGAGAAGCTCAAAAGTCAAAGAGCATCCTTGGAAAGTGCAGGAAAAATTCAGTAAGTCATTTGCAAATGTAATTTAACAGGAGATGAGCTTGTTTGAAGATAAATGTACAGCACAACTTATCCTGAACAGCTGTAACACAATTATTCAACGAAACTGGAGAAGTCAAAGCTTCTTGGTGTACACCTTTCAGGATTGGAAATAGTTGACTACCATCTTTCATTCCAGTGGTCAGATTTCTATCCATGTATCTTAAACAAGTAATTACTACAGTATTCAGTACTTTTCAAATAGGCCTCAAGCAAGACCTGGGAAAATATACACAAATCAAAAAGCTCTTGCAATATCAAGTGCATACATGACCAAGGAATCATCTCTTTCTACAATATCCTTCAGCACATGTATAAGCAGAGAGCCTGCTCTCTACCTAAGCCTTGTTGGTCGCCAGACTGGCAAGAAGGGGCAGAACAATTTTCTTCAATATTTCTTATCAAAAATGACTCAAAAAGCTTGAAAGTAGTAAATGATACAGTAATGGGGCAATAAGAACTGGACAGAGATGTGTCTTTTTTGCCCTTTTTAAGGATGGGAGCTATTTGTCCAATACAAAATTGCAAAGGGACTACACCACTGACAAGGATGGGTCTGAAACAGTACTAAATGTTGCTTGATTAAAAGACCTGCATGTTGCAGGTACTTTGCTGAAATAGAATCGATACCAGAGGAACATTTTTTCTTTAATTTTGGAATCAAGGAGAGAACAGCACTTGGCTACACAAACAGGAAGGATTTTGTCTTATTTGAAAGAACAAGGTCAAGCTGTTTTTCAAAAACTCCTCTGTGTTTTTGTTGGGAGCACTGAATTCCCTTGCAAAATATTCAACCCACTTTTTTCAGGCACACTAGTACCTTGGGTTTTAGCAGGCTTGCTACACTCTCAGAGTTTAGAGGGGTCTTCAGCAATACAAATCACATTTTTCTGGATCAGTGTTAACTTATGGTTTTTCAGTTCCTTGTTGAATTTCCATTTTGTACAGAGCCTCTAGTGATTTACTAAGCCATGGTGTGGGCAACCATAGTTGTTCCCAAACCTAAAGCCATAGCTTGTTGGAATTACATGCATTTACTAGACTTCTGTTTTTTGACCAATCTTCAAGCTGAGACTTTTTACAAACACGTTGAAGAGTAACAGTGCTTATTTCAGCACAGTTCAGTGTGTGATTTAGTTGTGCCAAGTAGAATGTGAGCTCAATTGAGATATTCTTTTAACTTTATGGCAGCACCGCACAATTGCATGAAAGATTGGAAAGCAATTTGATTTTGCTCAGCATCTCATCACAAACTTTACTGAAAGATTCACTTACACATTTTTCCAATCTTGGTAGGAAAAACCACTTTGATTTTTCATTTTGAGCTGTAGTCAGTGAACAGTAAAAGCAAGTATAGATAGGAAGGTGGTTAGAATAGAATCCTTCTTTTACAACTTTGACCTTGTGACTGTCAAACAAAGTAACAACAAGGTTTCAGCGTATGAAAAGTTGCCACTCTTAGGCCATGCACAATAGTTGGGAGGAATGCAGCCCCAAAAGAGTTGTGACTGGGGAGACAATTGTGTTAGTTATATCTACATTAAAATCTCTGCTTATGATAACATGTTGAGAGGCAACTTTTATTAGAAACCTACCTAGAAGCTTGCAGGCAGACATGAACCATAAATCAGACTGTTTGTTGTTTTAATTTGTAGGCAGATATACATTAACTACTAAATGATTTTCAACTTAGCAGCAATAAAGTAATCAGTCTGCTGATAGCTTGCAAGGAAATTGGGATAGAATAGCAAGGTCATCAGATGGTCTGCCTCTCAGTCTCAGTTGCACTACAAAGGAGAAGATGAAAATAGTGGTAACAGGCTCTGGTGGTCTGCCAACAGGAAATGCTCCTGAATCAACACTAGGTCATGTGACTCAATTGGTAACTTTTCCATTCATGTTCCACAACAAAATTTGGCATCTGAATCTCATTGTGAATCAGATTTACCATTCAGCAGAGCCTGTGCAATAGTGCATTTGTAACTGTAACATGGATGACTGTCTGATTTGCAAAGAGCACATTTTGTGGGTTTCTGGCAGGGGACTGTTTTAGAGCTTCCATGACCTTTTTTGCCACAGATAGAACAGCAAATTTTGTTTATTCCTGTACTTGAAATATATCTGTATGATTGACACTTATAGCATCAAAGGGGTAGAAACAAAAACTCTTGAATGGGGAATCATTCAAAACTGATCACTAATGGGAACTTCATTGCTTGTAATAAATTCTCTTTTGCTTCAAATTTCATGTGAAAGATCTGGTAGAGCCACTTTGCTTTGTGTCACTACAATTTGGCACAAGAGACTTGACGTTATCAGAGGTCAGATCATTTGGGACATGTTTAATTACTCCAAAGTTTGAAGGACTTTTATACTTAGTACTAATGGTGCTGTTAGAGCTACAAAGTGTATTCTCTATTGCATGAGCATCATATTTGGATGCAATGATAACTTTCCAGTCACATTGGGTGCACTTTCATTCAACAATTTTTGAGCCAATGTCACCACATACTTGTTCTAGGAAGTCCTTCCTGGATTGGTTAGGTTAGGTTACTTGGTAGATTTTTTGACAATCGCAGCATAGGATGGTTTTGAGATATATTCAGCAGGGATTTCAGCAGTTACAGGTTTACTTTTCAAGAAGTTTTGCTCCATCAAAATGTCTAATTTGTTACACATTTCTGTAATCTTGTGTGTAACAATCACTGTTCTTTCACCTGGGATCAAGGGGACTTCTTCTGGCTCAAAAATAAGCAAAGTAGGCACAGCCAACTTATTGTCATCAGAGATCATTTCCAAAACATTGCCACTAATAGCAACCTTTGTGGACATTCAAGCAAGACAGTTGGCTTCTGTCCATTAACTCTCTTTTGCTTTCATAATGTCTTTTTTCTGGAAAAACTGGGCTGCTCTCTTCATGACTTCATCATGGCTTTTTACAATTTTTACTGCACATGACAAAAAGTTTAATATGGGATTCCAAATGAGCTTACTGGCCATTGCAAATATGCAACAACATCAACACAGCAAGTTCAAAATCATGGACTGTATTTCACAGCATAGGTTTTTATCAATAGATAATATGTCAAGGTCACTTGTTTATATGTAATTCCATCCAGGAACAAGGGAAGTGTAGGAACCCACTCATCTATTCCCTGCAATTTAAGGGTAAGGGTAACTGCAATTTAATACAGAGAGGTGCATACGCCCCTTGCGGTGGGCTCCTCCCCTCTTCTGCTTTTTGCCTGAGATATCTGCAGAGCACTGCTAATGCTAAAATGCTTTAAATGTTGCACCTAAATTGCTCTCTCAGAACCAATACACCTTAAGAAATTGGAATATAGAAGGCATTGCAGAATTACAAATATATAATGAAAATATGTTACAACACCTTAATTAAATGAGCAAGAATATCCAATAATAATATTATACGTCGCGCCGATAAGGGAAGACTGGCGGCGATGGGGCCAAAAATGGCAGCGGTGGTGCGCCGCCACTGGTGAGATGTCGGCGGCGCGCCGCTGGCGCGATCAATGATTACTGCAAACATTAGTGTTTTCATCAGTCTTTCTCAAATCCCAGCTTGAATTTACAGCAGATTCAGGCCTATTCATGAGTTAAAAACTTTGCAAGTTGTTGGCTGGATGCTGGTCTTCTTTGTCATTCATCAAGAGAAGTAAAAATCTGGTAGAAATGAAATGGCTGGGGCTTTTCAGAACCCTTGCATAATAGTTGAAGTATCTATTAGCTGTGTATTCTTAACATAAATAATTATCAAAATTAGTAGTTTTTTTCATCAAGCATTACTGCATACAAAACTTCAAATACCATATCACAAAATATGTCAATTTTCTGGGTAAAAACTTTGAATAGAATTTGAATTTAGAAGCTTAATTTTTTCATAATGCTCTTTGCCTATATCAGTTTTGTCACCTTTAAAACAGTTGAACTGGATGACTTCGATATTGATTGTTTATTTTGCTCTTTTGGATTCCTAAAAAGCCTTCTTGTATTAAAAACTGGTTTTTAATAACAGTTAAAAAAAACAAAAACATTAAAGTTTTTTGGCTTCCTTATAGAATATATGTCATGTAGGCTAATGCTGAACTGCTACTTCTTTGGATTGCTTTTGGCTGGTCTTTTGGATATTATTCATTTTTTTTCTTTTGGGAATTCATTCCAATTAGAAACTCATAAATACCTAATATCAGTTAAATTATAAACTGCATCTAAAAGGAGTAAATTTATCAAATTGAAACATACATGATGGTTAAACACTTCAATTACAATGAAAAAAAACCTTCAATAAAAATTATAATTCTCACTTGTAAATAGCTTGTAAATACCTTATATTAGAAGAACTTCCAATAGCATAAAAAAAAGCAAAGCTATCAAGTTAAAGCTGCAATTTGGAATCTCTCCAATGACAATAAAAAAGATTTTTTTCTGTTTTATCATGATTATTATCCAAAAGGGGAAACATAATTCATCTCAATTTCAGATGTGTAAGAAATCCAAAAATACCCAAAACAATGAACAAGTCCCAATGAGGGCCCCTGGGTCTATCAAAATATTTCTATGGTTTCTCAGGGAATTGGATGTCATTTCCTTCTGTCTCTGGAAGAAAAAATTAACTTTTTGGTATCCCTGCTTTCAATTAAAAAAAATTCAAGGTATTATTATTTAAAGAAGATTGCCCCCTACCCCTCCCCCCTCTGGATACCGCCTTGGTGGGATACCCTTGGTTTTAAATTAAGAAAATAAATAACTTTTTTGGCATCCCTGCCTTCAATAAAATAATTGAGGTATTTTCATTTAAAAATGATAGCCCCATATCCCCCGCCCCCTATATGCAATAATATACAATTTTTTTATGAATCGTATTATTGGGTCACTTCCGTTTCAATCTTCAATTCCCCAACCTTGTACATAATCTATAGCTAAATTTTGTCTCAATAGAAGGTTTTTTTTTTTGGGGGGGGGGGGTAAAAAAATTCAGAAAGAAGACTGTATATTCTTTAATCTATCAGGTGTTCAATAATTGTGTATTAAACATTAAGAAAATGTATCTAAAAATAACAAAAGAAAACAAAATTCTACAAACTTACAACTCAGCTGTCACAACAATCTGTTGACTATCAATTTCAGAATCCCACTGAACCTGTATAGTGTATGCATTATGTTCAATTTAAAAATAAAGTTCTTGTCTGTGAAGGATGTACAAATCTTATAGCAATTGGAAACTGCATTCGAAATTGTTTAATCTCATTTCATAAAGACAATACTTTTGTCAACATATGAAGAACTGTGCATGTTGCAAATTTGCAATTGTATCTGTCTAGTTTTTATGCAAAGTAACGCAAGAGACGAAAATTAACAAACAAGAGAGTAGTGAAAAATTATGGTATGCAAAGTAATATTTGGCAGGGACAGTCACTAGTGATAAATCACTAGGGGTCGCACACTGATTGGGTGATTTTCGGATATTTGGGGAACCAATTTTTTTTGGTGGGGGGTGATACATAGATTTTTGGAGAAATCCCCGAAAATTCGGGGATAGTGCAAGGCCTGCTTGATTTCTAATCAGTAAAATCGAGATACTTAACCACACATGAAAAGAGAAGCTCCAACTTTGCAGTTGACACAATAAAGAATTGCTGCAAAATTAATTTAAAGTCAGCTAAATGCCGCCGCCTCTGCCAGCGGCGGCGCGCCGGTGGCACTCCAGTGGCGTTGCGACACTTTGGTGACAGTCAACCAGACTTCTCGTTGGCGGCGTTTGGTTGATGCGCCGGCGTGACGCCAGGGTCTAAGAGAAATATCTCTTTAAGTGATTAAGTGATTATGCTTATATTCTTCTATATTCTTATAATATCCTCCCACTCCTGGCTAGGAACAATATAATCTGTTATTTCATTTCTTGTGAAAATGCTATAATCACTGAAGGTCACTGATTTAATTGATAAACGTAGGGCAGGATTATACATCACTTGAAAAACTCACTGGTTCAATAATGCTCATAAGATATCTGATTTTAGATGTTTTCACTTTGAATTCTGAAGTAACACTGAAAATATACAAAACATTATAAAAATACAAAACAGAACTGGTCCTAAGCAACTACCCTGAGGGACTCCATTCAAAACACTACATTGGTTAGATAAGGCTTCACCAACCCCAACATTCTGTGACCTATGTGTTAGGTAATATGTATTCCAAGCCAGAGTTCAATCCCATACCTTTTGCATTTTTTCAACAGTAGAGGTATCAAATGCCTTACAAAAATCAACATATGCACAGTCAAACTTTTGGCCTAAGTCAGTCATCATTTGAAAATCATTAATTGCTTCCATTAGCTGAGTATTAAGAGACCTATTTTCTTAAAACCGTGTTGTGCCATATGCCACAGGTTATTTTTTTCAAAATAATTTCGGCCACAATCAACAATTACTTTTTCTATGATTCTAGAAAAAATTGAAGTGTTTGAAATAGATTGATAATTACTGAAATCCGATCTTAGTCCACCCTTGTAAAGAGGCTTTATCACTGCCTTTTTCTATGCAACAGGGCATTTACCAGAATCTAAACAAAGGTTGAAAAGAGAAGCAAAGGACTGGCCAAGCAAGAAGCCAATATGACAACATTTGAAACACCATCAATATCAGGGGCCTTATCAGCAGAAAGATTCTATATAATCTTTTCAACATGTTCAGGTACAATCTGAATCATCAAACTCCAACTCATGCTGCAGTAAAGGAGCTACCAGCATGGAATTAGGTTTGCATGTGAACAGCAGGATCTACAAAAAATGATCAAAAAGTTTTGTTAAAAATAGCTGCCTTTGTCCTGTCATCATCAATAGATTTACCAGTGACTGGATTACTAAAGATTGTAGATGACGGTGAGTGATCATTGTTTCCCCTATTTACATACTTCCATTGTCTTTTTGGACAGTTTTGCAGGGCATCAATGATTGACAACTCTGTTGACTCAGTGTGTGATCACAGAGAGATAGTTGCAACATTTCTTGCTCTCCTATAAGCACACCAAAATTTATCATCCTTGACCACAGATAATGTTTTCAAAGTTTATTTGTTATGAATATTGTATCTAGGACAAATTTTGGCAGGCTCTTACGTTTTTACCACCCTCTCTAACACAGTACCTTGGGATAAACTTTTCACAGCCATCTACTACTACATTACAGGTAAAATCTAGTGATGTGTCCACATCCCTGATGCACTGGTGAAATTTACCAACCATATTAGTAGAACGTAAAGACTCCCCAAATTCATCATACCTACCTCTAGAAGTCTATAATAGTTAGAAAACGATTTAGATTTAGGATTTAACAGACAAATGAAACTCAGAGAGGAAAGAAAATAACAAAATGGAAAATTAAATAAAAAAAAGGGTGAAAAAACAAGGATTTTATCAGCCAGTGGCGAACCATGAAGACGAAGAAACAAGCTAATATTTCGACAAGGACCTCTGCCAAGTCGTCCTCAGTGCTAAACAAAAAAGAAAGAAAAGGAAAAAGAAACCAACAAAAATCGAACCTTTTGAAGTTTGCTTGACAACGACAGAACAAAAACTAAATAAGAACCAGGTTGGAATCAATGAAAAAGAAATTTACCAAGATGATTGAGCAATAATCCTTTGTTTTGCAATAGCTTTAGCTGGTTCAAATTTGGTCTTCATTTGATATGCAAATAGGTTCTCTCAAGTTAGACCGGGTGAAAATATTGATTGAGTCCTTCAAACCTATTTAACGTAATAACGCCCTTCATTAATCACACACTTTCTATCAAATAAATTTTACCTGTCCTGGATTAGAAGGTAATTTGCCGCTAGTTTTGTAAGCCAACCTAACGCTTTATCCATTAAACTGAATTTAAAATGATCTTCCTCTTCAAAAACTAGATTTAGCCAGAATATAATGTTTCAGTATTATAAATTTGCCCACTAACCTCCATCAATACTGAATTTCTTGACCCTCTAAAATAGATTGTAGGCTACCTGACTCTAAATCTTGGGGTATATCACAAGGATCAAAACCATTGTTCCATAAATAAGGCATTCCCTCTCTTTAGTAACAATTTAATCTGGGATGGCCCAAAAAGTTTTCAAATTGTCTTGATGTCCTATTCCTAGCAGGGGTATGTTTATAGTCTCAAGAGCAATTTTATAAATTTTAAGAGCAAAAAAATAGATAAATATTTATTCATATGTAGTGGAGAAACAATAATAAAAAACGAGAACACATAAAACCTCATAAATGACCTGCATAACTCATATGGCTGGGAATGCAGGAAAAAAAACCTACTTCTTTGCTGCCCTCCTCTGACTACCCATCAAGACAAGGCAGAAGGAAATGCCATGAGCAATAAACAATACAGCATACAATCCCAGTTTGAGTCTGAGACATCTACCACATAGGAGCAATAAGAAACCATGGATAAGAATGGAAGGAAACACACAAATTTGATGAATAGAAAGTTTCTGTGTATTCTAAAGTAAGAACAGTTGTTACCATTGATTTCATTGACTTCGCCCATGAGTGGAAGCACGAAGTTTTATAAGGAAGCATGAAGTTTTATAGAATGTTTAGGGGTTACAAAGACAATGTTTCATAATATCAAAAGTAATAAATTAAGTTTCTTCACAGGAAAATGGAAGTAAAGCAAGAACCCAAGGATGAGAAAGCACCAACATCTCCAATAGCACCTACAGTGGCAAATTCTACCAAAGAGCCTCCACCACGGGAAGAACCTGTCTTAGAGCCTGTAAATGGGATAGTTCAACCTCCTGTAATTCCTCCTCCTCAGAGACCTGGAAGACAAACCAATCAGTTGCAATATATTCAGAAATTTGTGTTAAAGAGTGTTTTAAAGCATCATTTTGCATGGCCTTTCACATGTCCTGTGGATGCAAAGAAACTAAATATACCTGTAAGTATATTCTGGTCTAACTAGGGGCCCAGAAACTGACCAATTAACTTTTTGTCCCTGATTAGTTTTGAAAATTACAAATGTATGTTCTATGGCCAAGAGAAACCTAATTTGTATATAGAAAAAGCTTAATGATTTAATAATTATTAATTAATGTTAATTATTAGTTAAATAGAGTAATTATTAATGCATGGGAAACAAAATAGAAAATAAAACTTGCATTGTTTTAGCTTCTTGGTTAAAGTTTTTCTAACATACATGGTTGGACTTAATTGTTTTAATACCAATTTAAGGAGTTTTAATACCAATCAACTACTATGGAAGCCGCCAAGGAGGATGTGCGGGGCCTTTATTCTCGGACACAAAATGGCATTTGAAATATGTATCAAAGGGGGAAAATGAGAGATACTCTATTGAAGTTCTTGTGAAAACAAAACTTGTGGGTAGTGCTTGTCCACGTGGGAAAAGTTCCCTGGGGGCGTTCTTGTTTTTTACCTCCCAAAATTTAAGATGTTCCCCCAGATGAAAAAAAAAAGAATTTAAAAAGGACTCAAAAAATATATGTCTAATAAACATGATAATATTAACATGAAATTCTGTGGCAATCAGAATAAATATAGAAAAGAGTAAACTGGCAAGGTGAATTGTGTGTCAATTAATTAATAGTATAATTAATTTTGTTAATGGTTGCCATAATTTACAGAAACTATTAGCTATAAGAATAGTGGCTATAGCTTTGTAGCCAGAGTAATAGTACCATAACCTATTGCAATATAGGAGGGAGTAGCCATAATTTTGTTTATAGTAGCAACGCTGCAATAATTTATTGCAGCTAATGGCCGTAATAATAGTAGCCTTAGTAATAATATGCATAATTTATTCTAACATAGGAGGGACGTAGCCATAAGTTTGTATAGTAGCCATATTTATTGTAGCTTTCATAGGCAGCGCAATAGCGCTGCCTAAGTAAAGAACAATGTTGGCACAATATATTTTTTTTTTTTGGTTCTTGGTCTTAGACCAGGGCACTTCATGTCAAATGAGTTGTCGTAGAAACTGCGAAAAGTGCTTATTCGATTGGAAATTGGAGTGGCTTGTGCCCTTTTTTAACAGTCGAAGGTGATTGGAAGGCAACTAACACCCCTTCCAGGCCCACCATTTCCCCAAACACATCCAATCAAAATTTTTAGATAGCCATTTCGTTCAGCGTAGTTGATTTCCAGATAGAAATTATGTTTTTGAGGAGGACACTCCCCCACAGCCCTCAGGGCAAGGGTTGTAAGTCATGCCCCTGGGGCATATAAGGTTTTTATAGAAAGCGTTGTTGTAGAAACTTCAAAAAAAGGCTCGTTTGATTGGAAATTCAAAGGGCTTGTGTCCTTTTTAATAGTCGAAAGTGATTGGAGGGCAACTAACCCCTCTCTCACGCCCACCTTTTCCCCAAACACATCCAATGAAAATTTTAAGATAGCCATCTTATTCAACGTAGTTGAAAGTTTTGAAAATTAGGTCTTAGAGGATGACAACCCCCACAGCCCTCAGGGCAAGGGTTGTAAGTTATGCCCTGGGGGCATATAAGGTTTTTTTTTTATAGAAAGTGTTGTCATAGAAACTTCAAAAAGGGTTCATTTGATTGGAAATTGAAATGGCTAGTGCCCTTTTTAATAGTCAAAAGTGATTGGAAGGCAACTAACACCCCTTCCATGCCCACCATTTATCCAAACACACCCAATCAAAATTTTGAGAAAGCCATTTTGTTCAACGTAGTTGAAAGGTTTTGAAATTAGGTCTTTGAGGAAGATAACCCACTCAGAGCCCTCGGGGCAAGGGTTGTAAGTTAGGCACTGGGGACATATAAGGTTTTTTATAGATAGTGATGTTGAATAAACTTCAAAAGGGCTTATTCGATTGGTAATTAGAAGGGCTTGTGCCCTTTTAATAGTAGAAAGTGATTGGAGGATAACTATCACCCCTCTCACACCCACTACTTCCCCAAACACATCCAATTAAAATTTTGAGATAGCCATTTCGTTTGACGTAGTCAAAAAGTCTGGAAATTATGTTTTTGAGGATGACACTCCCCCCACAGCCCTCAGGGCAAGGGTTGTAATTTATACCCTGGGGGCATATAAGGTTTTTTTTTATAGAAAGCACTGTCGTAGAAACTTCAAAAAGGGCTCATTCGATTGAAAATCGAAAAGTCTAGTACCCATTTTAATATTCGGAAGTGATTGGAGGGCAATTAACCCCCCTCTCACACCCACCATTTCCCCAAACACATCCAATCAAAATTTTGAGATAGCAATTTTCTTCAACGTTGTTGAAAGTTGTGTAAATTAGGTCTATGAGGATGACCCCCCCCCCCACAGCCCTCAGGGCAAGGGTTGTAAGTTATGCCCTTGGGGCATATAAGGTTTTTATTGAAAGCGTTGTCATAGAAACTTAAAAAAGGCTCAATCGATTGGAAATTGAAAGGGCTAGTGCCTTTTTTTAATAGTTGAAAGTGATTGGAGAGTAACTAACGCTCCTCTCACGCCCACCATTTCCCTAAACACATCCAATCAACATTTTGAGATAGCCATTTCGTTTAACGTAGTTGAAAGTTCTGGAAATTAGGTGTTTGAGGATCACGACCCCCTCACATCCCTCAGGGCAAGGGTTGTAATTTATGCCCTGGGGGCATATAAAGTGTTTATGTCGTAGAAACTCAAAAAGGGCTCGTTTGATTGGAAATTGAAAGGGCTAGTGCCCTTTTTAATAGTCGAAAGTGATTGGAAGGCTTGACATTTTTATATTAAAAATCGATGTGGGTACAATGTATTATTATTTTTTTTCTTTTTTTTTGACCAGGGCACTTCGTATCGAAGGAGTTGTCTTAGGAACTTCGAAAAGGGCTCATTTGATTGAAAATAGGAAGGACTAATGCCCTTTTTAATAGTCGAAAGTGATTGGAGGGCAACTAGTTTCCCTCCCATGCCAACCCTCCCATTTGCCCATTATGTTTAAAAACTAAATGTTGCCTTAAGATTAAATCAACATGCACTGTGTTAATGCTAATTCCCAATAAGGCATCTCAGCAGTATCCCAAGAAAGACTGAGGGTATTATATTCAAACTTTCGGGGCTACTTCTGTTCTTAAAATTTAACCAAATCAGAATAGCGTAAGTGTATCCAGGCTATCAAAGAAAGTAAACCGATTTTTTTTGCGAATGGTATCAAGTTTTCTATTTCAGGTCAACTAGAGGAGGTATGAAACTAAATTAAACACTACTATTTGTGTCCAGATTTTTAAAAGGGTGTATGTTTTTAAAAATTGCTGAAAATTTTTCTCCAGCATACAAATAGCAGGCCAAACTATAAAGTCTTAAAAAAAAACAAAAGATTAAAAGAATTATTTTCTGTTTCCCTGAAAAGACATTGTCAATATAAAACGAACAGAAATTAATTGAAAAAACTTTTTCCACAAAATAAGTTTTTCAAAGAAAAGTAAAGAACTCCATTAAACAAAAAATGAGCAAAAATAAAATCAAATTATCTACCAAGCGTGAAACTACCACTAATCAGCATCGATAAATAAATGAAATCCAAGACGAACAGAAATTACAATAAATAACCGAATCAAACTCAAAACGAGCGGAAATTTACATGAGTAGGGCTCAAAACCCCTGTGCCTTCTCAAGACCAGAACGTAATTTGCATTTTACTGAAAAAAAATACAAACGAATGTGCATTGTCAGTTTAATATACATATACTGATATTTAGTAATCAAAATATTAATATTATTTGATTTTTTAAAGTTATAAATATAAACAAATTTCTATCAAATTCTAACATAGGAGGGCGTAGCCGTAAGTTTAATGTATAGTAGCTATATTTATTGTAGCTTATAGTAGCTTTAATATAAAAAAAGCAAGTGATCACATTGAAGCAGTTTGGAGTGATCAAAAGGTTTATTTAATTCTAACATTATCTGTTGATGTAATACATAGGCCAAATTATAGTTAGACTTTTTGAAAAAAATTTAATTCAAATTTAATATGAGAATTAACAACTAAATAATGAAAATAAAATTTTTAAATGAATAATAGATATAAAATAAAAATAAGACAGTATTACTTAATTTGGCCGTAATCAAGAGTCTTGGAAATTACTAGTAGGAAACCTAAACTTAGGTCTTCCAGAGCCCAGTTGCGTATATTGCAGCAACAGTTGGCCTCCACTCCAGACGATCCTGAGCTAAAGACCACAGCTCGTTGACTGATCAACAATGGTTTTTTTCATCAGCTTCTAAGGAATGATCAATTGTGGTCGGTTGTCTAACACTCTTCTGGAGGCCTGGAGGGATCCAGCACCTCGCAGCATATGGAAGTTTTCTCTGTCTCATTCGAGTCATGCGTTCTCAATACCGCCGTCTTCTTCCTCTGACTTCATTGGTTATTGGTGGATACTTAGTGAGATACCTGATATGGGTACTCTATCAATCCAGCTAAGTTTAAATATTCTTTGCAGGCAATTATTCTCAAATCGAAGCAACCCTTTCTCTACAGCTTTATACTGACAACAGGTCAGTATGGATAATACATTGTTGTTGAACAGGCACAACTTCAGAGAGTATTTGTCTTCGTCTTCAAACACTGTTTGATTGAGAGAATGCTGTACCTGCATATACAATCCAAAGCATGATGTTTCTTTCCCAACTGCGATCTTGAGTTAGTGCGCTACCCAGGTAGTTGAATTCACTAACTGCCTAGATTTCCCAAGTTTAGGACCTGGTACAAGCAAAGTGGTAACGCCATTTGAAATCAACTTGCTCACATTTATCTGCAGGCCTTTTTGTTAGGCTATTGAAGCTAACTCCTCAATGTGGAATACTAAGTTGATATTAATGTAATTTTGGGGAATAGTAATCTTGTGATATTAATGTAATTTTGTGGAAAATCAGGGAATAGCACAGAGGAATAGCAAAAGGGGAAAAGCTATGAGCTTTGTTTGATTCTTACGTTGTCTTGACATAATGCCTGTGTAAAATAATAGTCACACTTGTTTATAAGACTAAAATCACTACCTTGAAAAAGACATAGTAGTGGAGAATAGTTAAGAACTTATCAGTGTTAATGCAAGCTTTTCAAACCAAACTCTTTGCATTTTAATTTTTTATATCTGAATTTTGACGTTAAAATCAAGAGAAAAACAAGTCATTCATAAGAGTTCATCAGTCATTCAAAATATGTTACAGCTTTGGCATAAATATCAACATTTTTCAAATATGGTATTTGGTACATTATTTCTATTAACAGGGACGTTGATAGAGAAAGTGGCGACAGAGAAAGAAAATGTAGTTTTTGTTTTATCAAATGATCACGTTAATTTCAATGAGGAATACAGCAACTTTCACACTGTGCGCATAATTTTTCGTTTTTTTTTGGCTAATGTAAAAACCTGTAAAACCATCACTATCACTGTAAAAAATCACCACAATCATCATAAACAAACTATTCAAAAATTCAAATATTTAAAGCCGAACTGGCCAGCCATGATAAAAACAAAGAGAGGAAAAAAAAAATCTCAAGATGAAGGAAACAAACGAGACTACGACCAGTAGAAATCTGTTGTTCGATCACAGTAGCTTCAATTGCATATTTTCTTTTTTTTTATTTCTTAGTTTTAGATTATATTTAATTTTAGGTTTTAGATTATTTTAGATTTTATTTGCGTTCTTAGCATTGAAGATGCCTTTTTTTTGTACAGGCGAAATATCCACGAGTTTGTTTTTTCCTTGTACTGGCTGTAGTCCCGTTTGTTTCCTTTGCCTTGAGATTTTTTTTCTCTCTCTTTGTTTTTAATTAAAAATTGGAATGATGATTTAAGCACTGATCAAGTATGAAAGACTTTTAAGTTTATTGACTTACTTTCAAAATTTATTAATAGCTGATTCCATTTTACTGCTACTATAATGACTTTTCCATAACATTACATTAGCTTATGTATCGTAAAATTCTGTGTAGACATCAAGTCCACATGTCGTTGCTTAGGTGACGGACATTTTCTCTGCAAGATTGTATGATATAAAGTCTCAGTTGTGCTAGTGTGAAATGTTCTGCAATGCAGTTTGAAAGAACCCGTGAATCAAACACTACTGTCAACAAATTATGAACCAAACACACAATTGTCTTTTGTGTTAAAATGAAAAACATTACTAAGGTATTTCCTTTTTTTATATTGTTGCAACATAGGAGGTAAATAGCCACAATTTTGTTTTTAGTAGCCATACTTTATGGCAATCAATAGTCATAATAATAGTAGTCGTAGTAATAGTAGACATAATTTATTGCAATTTAGGACGTAGATAATTAGCCATAATTTTTATGCATAGTAGCCATTAATGCAACTAATAGCTATATAATATAGCCATAAAGCAGCCATTATTTATTACAAATAAGAGGGAAGTAGCCATAATTTTTTCTCTGTGTCCGTAATTTATTGGAACTAATAGCCAAAATTTATTGTAAGTAATAGCCGTGATAATACTAGCCTTAATTTTATTGCCATTGTAATATTATGCATAATTTATTGCAATATCAGACGGAGTAGCGATAATTTAGTTCATAACAGCCATAATTTATTATAACTAATAGCTCTGCTAGTGTTGTGCCAGTAAAAAAGGTATTCTAGTGTGATGGCTCTGTAATGCAGTTTGAAAGAACCTATGAATCAAATACTGTCAACAAAATATGAACCAAACACACAAATTCTCTATTCTGTTAACACGAAACAAACATGGCTAAGATGTTTCCTTTTTTTATTGTTGCAACATAGGAGGGAAGTAGCCACAATTCCTTTTATAGTAGCCATAATTTAGTGCAATATTATATTGCGTAGCATAGTATAATACTTGCTCATAGTAGCCACAATTTATTGTAACTAAATACCATGATAAAAGTAGTCGTAATTTTGAAGTCACAATAACATGAACAATTTTGAAGCCATAACGTATTGCCACGAATGGCTATGCAATGTAGCCATAAACTATGCCAATATTGGGGGAGGGTAGCTGTCATTTAGTTGACGGTATTCATAATTTACTGAGATTAATAGCCATATAATATACTGCTACTACTACTAACAACTCACTGCAGCACCAAGCCGCCTGAGGCCAACACAGCTACGCACACTCCTCCTCCATCCCAATCTATTTAAAGCCTCCCTCTTTACACTCTCTTAGGAAGCTCCCATTTCTTTTAAATCTTTCTTTATGACATCCTCCCACCACAGATGAGATAGACCTGCTTTCCGTTTAGCCCTATACGGTTGGCCGAAAAGGACAATCTCTGGCAATCTGCCATCCTTCATCCGCAGAATTTGCCCTAGCCATCTCAACCTTTCTTTCATTATAGCCCGAGAAAGCGGGATTGAACCGCATATAGCCATATAATGTAACCATACTAATAGTGTTTATTTTATTGATGGGGGGGGGGGTTGTATCAAACCTGTGGTCCAAATATATCAAAAGAGCTCTCATTCTAACGGAAATCGGAAATTCTACTTCGTTTAAGATTCAAAAAGTTCTTGCTCGTATTTTGCTCCAGTTCTTTGTTGAAGTAGCAAAGGAAATGGTGCTACCAAAGACTTCTGAGTTTCTGGAAATATGACATTTCTTATTCAAACCGTTAATTTTTTTTTGAATTATTGAGCCCCCTTTCCATTTTTTAGTATTCGCCCCCTCCCCCGAGATTTTTTTGCGTACGTACCTGCCATTATGTGCCAGTTATTGGGCAGTATATAATATGCTTCTGACGTTGCATATTAATACTAATTATTATAATTTTTATTATGATAATAATAGTTATAATTAAATTTAATAAGCATATCAAATAAATAATTATTTTAGTCTGCTAAAATAGGCATACAGTCTGCTCAAACTTGACGCATTTCAGAGTTGACGCATTAAAAAAATGTGAGAATTTACAAATTTCACATTTTAAATGTCATCACATAATTTTTAATTGCCGCCAAATTAGATGTAATACGTTCACCAGGGTTCCGGACAGAATTCTGGACTTGTAACTTGCATTACAGTGATTTGTTTAATAATATAAAGAGTTTGTCTCTGGCATCAATTTATTCAAGGAGGATTACAAATAATTAGTTTTGCTTGTTTATTCACGGTTCAACGTTGCAACATTAATGTGAAATTGGCCTACAATCCTCATAATTTTGAAACAAGCTTAATAATATAGATAAGATAGTGAACGGTAGATCCGGTTGGTTTGACCACAGGTATGACCTCAATTTTCTTCAGGAGGGGTCCTTAGACGCATCTCAAGGGCACTGCCCCATAGTCTTTTGCGTTCACCCTGCCGCATCGATCCTCTTATCTATTTAAATTGCAATACACATGGAGTAACCCTGCATGTAAGTTTAGTGTACTGCATTGTTATTCATACTTGTTAGCGTTCATCCCCTCCCCTGTGTGTAGTTGTATATATTTTCTATTTCAAAGAAATTTGGAAAAATATGAAGCCTGGGTGCATCTATCCCTCTCAAAGATGTAATTTGTAATATGCATGTAATTATCTCAAGTGTAATTTTAATGTATTTATCTTTTATTTGAGCCATCTAATGAGCCATTTTGCAACTAAACGATTTGACAATAGTCCGCCATAATTATTAGAGTAATAATCCCACATGTAATAATTATCTTACATGTAATAATGCCTTATATAATTCAATGTATTGTGTTTCGTTTTGTTTTTGAGCCACCATCTTATTTCCTCTCTTTTTTTTCCAGGACTATCACAAGATTATTAAGCAGCCAATGGATTTAGGAACAATAAAAAAGCGACTAGAAAATAATTATTATTGGAGTGCTAAAGAGTGTATTCAAGACTTCAATACTATGTTCACTAATTGTTATGTTTATAATAAACCTGGAGAGGACGTAGTTTTAATGGCTCAAACCCTTGAGAAGTTATTTTTGACTAAAGTTGCGCAAATGCCAAAAGAGGAAGTGGATGTTGAGACAAATACTCAAAAATCTAAAGTGAAAAAAACACCTCCAGCTCCAAGAACTCCAGCACCTAGGACTCCTAAGGTAGTGACTCCTACACCTACTACCCCTCAGTCCAGTTTACCACAGTTAAATTTACCTGCTGGAACAACCATTACTCAAAGCAAGCCTCAAAGTGTTGTAAGCTCTGCCAATGTTCCGCCATTACTACCAATAAATCACCAGAACTCAGTGCCTTTGGTATGTAATTTTACTAATTTTTTTATCCTAGCTTTTATTATTTTCCTAGTTTTTTAGGAATAAAAATTTACCAAATCATACGGTAAAATTTAGTGAATTTATAAAGTTTGTGCCAGAGTTAAATTTGTCTGCTGGTACAACCATTTGCTCAAAGCAAGCTTCAAAGTGCTTCAAGTTTTGCCAGTGTTCTACACTTGCTAACAATAAATCACCAGAACTCAGTGCCTTTGGTATGTAATTTTATTTCGTCTTTTCTGAATTTGGTAACGTTTTGTCTATTCCCTCTTCTGAAAAAATCACTATAATAACAAAATTCGAACTTGGTAAAATATAGATAACTATATTAAACAGATTTGGTGGGCTGCTTCCACTTTAATTCATGCTTTCTCCACTTCTTTTTTGTTTTATTTTCAACATGTCTGAAGTAGTAACTAACCAGATTAGCGACACTTCTTGACTACTAAGGTCCCTGCGAGGGTAATATGTTTGAATATAGTGCATGTACTCATATTTTAAATACTTGCGGTAATTTGTCAGGTTTTGAGAATATTTGACCATGCAAAAATACACAAAAAATATAACAATGAAATTTCAGTAAAACAAATGTAGAGAGGAAAAACTGGAATTAAAAGTGGAAACCACCCATTACATTTTCAAAACATAAATTTTGTTTGTATAAAAGTAAGAATTCTGTTGTTCTAATGTTTTCTTGAGAAGCGAGTTTCATTTTTTTCAATTTTTGTTTCCTTTATTGTAGCTCAAAGAATATGGGAAATATATAAGAGACCGGTGCTAGTGTCAAAAAGAAAAATTTTAAACATTATCCTGTATTTGGCAACTCTGTTTGATACACAAAATGGCTGCATACTTGTCTTTTCGGGTACTTTAAAATGCACAAGAGGTAAGAAAGCAGAACTCTGTTACTAGTAGGTGTAGCAGCTTAAAGTCAACAAGCCTTTTTTACTTGCTAAGATTTTTCCTTGATAACCTAGGCCCACTTTTTGCAGACCGGTTTTTGACTTTAAATAGTTCTTCATACTAAAAATGCTGTTTGTTTCTTGTCTGTGGGTGTATTCTTCCAAGCTATGGGTTATAATTTCTGCTCGCCACAGGCAACATTTAGCTGAAGATCCACGACCACCCAAAATGATTCCAATTGTGGGCCACTCGAATAATGGGGATGCATGACCATCGCAGACTTGGGTTTGAACAGGGAAATCCGTGGAAGAAACAGACAATTATCTTGCTCTCATCTAAGTGATTGGACGATTGGATATGACCTGGTGTTTGAGGAGGGATGCATGTACTAAACAACCCACCAATAACAAGGGAAAAATCAATGGATTCCTAGTCATTTAGCAATAAGACTTTTATAGCACTATTCAAGTAGGAATTTTCTCGCCCTGCCAAATTCACATTTGAGAGTATCGAAGAATGGGGCACCAGGCGTCAGACGGCACCGCACCAGGTGTCAGTAAGGATTGGCTCCACTAGCCTCTTAGCCTCCATTGGTTGAAACAACTCCACATCTAGATTGATCGTAAACTTGTACAGTAAAATAGTTTAAAATTGCTCATGGCAACAAGTACAAAGGGTGGTGGGAATAACTGGAGCTAAAGGGTATAGGATGCAGCTATAAGGGAAACACAAAATAATTTTTTCTGGGTCCCAAACCTTGGGACAGTCAAACAGGGAATAATTGTCAATAAGAACTGATGTTGAGAATTGGGTAAATCAGTAAAAAATAACTTCAAGAAAATAAAAAAAAATAACATTTATGTGCAAGCATGGGGTGTATGAGGCACAAATGTAATTTTATGTCTTGTATGTATGAATTCAGTATATTTAAAAAGACAAAAGAAATCGTATTTTATCATTAACAAAACTTCATTTGTCACACGCTAACAATAACTAACAAGTTTAACCTGTTTAACAAGTAGTTGGAATACCAAGGACTGTGAAAATAAAGTCTCATTGTTGGAATTGGTCAAGGGAATCGAGCTAAAGAGAGACTGTGAAGTAGGAAATGAGTAATTTCTGGTATTACAACCAGCAATAGGCTGTAGCCAACATCGCCCATTATTTGGGCTACCATAATGCCTGCTGCATAATGTATTGATACCTTTATTACCTGTCACTGTTTTAATACCTTTCATTCTAAAGTCTGCTGAACAAATTTTGGTAGCTATTTAAATAATCGAAAGGTCTAGTCCTGTGAATATTCCTCCAGAGATGACATGACCGCTACAGGCTTTAGAATAAGAGCTGTTAATCAGAGGCTGTAGCGAGGCAACGCTGTAGCGTTGCCTATAGTAAAGGCCATACGGCTCCAATGTTTTATTATTATTATTTTTTTTTTCCAGAGGCACTTCATACGGAAGGGGTCGTCGTAGAAACTTCAAAGGGGGCTCATTTGATTGGAAATCGAGAGTTCTAGTGCCCTTTTTAATAGTCGAAAATAATTGGAGGGCAACTAGCCCCCCCACGCCCATCATTCCCCCAAACACATCCAATCAAAATTTTGAGATAGCCATTTTGTTCAGCGTAGTTGATTTCCAGATATAAAATATATTTTTGAGGAGCACACTCCCCCACTACCCTCAGGGCAAGGTTTTTAAGTTATACCCTGGGGGCATATAAGGTTTTTATAGAAGGCGTTGTCGTAGAAACTTCAAAATAGGCTCAATCGATTGGAAATTAAAGGGCTAGTGCCCTTTTTTATAGTCGAAAGTGATTGGAGTGTAACTACCCCCCCCCCCCCCCCCCACGCCTATCATTTCCCCAAACACATCCAATAAAAATTTTGAGATAGCCATTTTGTTCAGCGTAGTTGATTTCCACATAGAAAATATATTTTTGAGGAGGACACTCCCCCACAACCCTCAGGGCAAGGGTTTTAAGTTATACCCTGGGGGCATATAAGGTTTTTATAGAAGGTGTTGTCGTAGAAACTTCAAAAAAGGCTCATTCGATTGGAAATTCAAAAAGCTAGTGCCCTTTTTAATAGTCGAAAATGATTGGAGGGCAAATAGCCCCCCCCCCTACGCCTATTATTCCCCCAAACACATCCAATCAAAATTTTGAGATAGCCATTTTGTTCAGCGTAGTTGATTTCCAGATAGAAAATATATTTTTAAGGAGGAAACTCCCCCACAACCCTCAGGGCAAGGGTTTTAAGTTATGCCCTGGGGGCATATAAGGTTTTTTATAGAAGGCGTTGTCGTAGAAACTTCAAAACAGGCTCATTCGATTGGAAATTAAAGGGCTAGTGCCCTTTTTAATAGTCGAAAGTGATTGGAGTGCAACTAGCCCCCCTCCACGCCCATCATTTCCCCAAACACATCCAATCAAAATTTTGAGATAGCCATTTTGTTCAGCGTAGTCGATTTCCAGATAGAAAATATATTTTTGAGGAGGACACTCCCCCACAACCCTCAGGCCAAGGGTTTTAAGTTATACCCTGGGGGGCATATAAGGTTTTTATAGAAGGCGTTGTCGTAGAAACTTCAAAAAAGGCTCATTCGATTGGAAATTCAAAAAGCTAGTGCCCTTTTTAATAGTCAAAAGTGATTGGAGGGCAACTAGCCCCCCCCCCCCCGCCACGCCCATTATTCCCCCAAACACATTCAATCAAAATTTTGAGATAGCCATTTTGTTCAGCGTAGTTGATTTCCAGATAGAAAATATATTTTTCAGGAGGACACTCCCCCACAACCCTCAGGGCAAGGGTTTTAAGTTATGCCCTGGGGGCATATAAGGTTTTTATAGAAGGTGTTGTCGTAGAAACTTTAAAACAGGCTCATTCGATTAGAAATTAAAGGGCTAGTGCCCTTTTTAATAGTCGAAAGTGATTGGAGGGCAACTAGCCCCCCCCCCCAAGCACATCTAATCAAAATTTTGAGATAGCCATTTTGTTCAGCGTAGTTGATTTCCAGATAGAAAATACGTTTTTGAGGAGGACACTCCCCCAGAACCTTCAGGGCAAGGGTTTTAAGTTGTGCCCTGGGGGCATATAAGGTTTTTATAGAAGGCGTTGTCGTAGAAACTTCAAAAAGGCTCATTCGATTGGAAATTCAAAGGGATAGTGCCCTTTTTGATAGTCGAAAGTGATTGGAGGGGAACTAGCCCCCCCCCCCCACTTCCATCATTCCCCCAAACACATCCAATAAAAATTTTGAGATAGTCATTTTGTTCAGTGTAGTTGATTTTCACATACAAAACATGTTTTTGAGGAGGACAATCCCCCACAACCCTCAGGGCAAGGGTTTTAAGTTATGCCCTGGGGGCATATTAGGTTTTTATAGAAAGTGTTGTCATAGAAACTTCAAAAAAGGCTCATTCGATTGTAAATTTAAAGGGATAGTGCCCTTTTTAATAGTTGAAAGTGATTGGAGGGCAACTAGCCCCCCCCCCACGCCCATCATTCCCCCAAACACATCAAATCAAAATTTTGAGATAGCCATTTTGTTCAGCGTAGTTGATTTCCAGATAGAAAATATGTTTTTGAGGAGGACAATCCCCCAAAACCCTCAGGGCAAGGGTTTTAAGTTATGCCCTGGGGGCTTATAAGGTTTTTATAGAAGGCGTTGTCGTAGAAACTTCAAAAAAGGCTCATTCGATTGGAAATTCAAAGGGGTTGTGCCCTTTTTAATAGTCGAAAGTGATGTTATTTGGGCCATTTTTTTCAGCGTAGTTGATTTCCAGATAGAAAATATATGATAGGTTTATATATTAATAGATAGGTTTCGATGTTTTATTGTTTTTTTAGTTGTGCAATAAGATCAGTGAAAACAGGACCACCAGCTAGAAGGTTTTGCACAGCCAGTCTCGTCCGCTCACCCCTTTGCACTAAACCCGACCCCCTCCTCCCATCTGTTGCGCAAATGGGAGGATGGCTCTACATACTGCTTGTTAATGGTTACCTCTTTTATAAAGCTATTTTAGTTTTTTTTTTTTAATTAATGTTTTCTGTTACTAAGTCTTTGACAATAGAAAACCAAAGGTCATAAAGACCATAAGACTTTAATGTTTTATTGTTTTTTTTTTCTAAAAACTCCTCATTTTGTTGTGCACAGCCAGCCCCGCCCGTCCACCCCTTAGCATTAAACCTGACCCCCTAATATCCTCCCATTTGCAGCGCAAATTGGAGGATAGGTTTATATACTGCAACGATTATATAGTTCTTTCTAGATACTAAAAGAATTTTTTCTGTTTGTAGATTTTGCCTCCATATAAAAGGATTTCCTTATTGCCATAAAGGCAATAAGTTTTCGATGTTGTATTGTTTTTAGTTTCGCCATAAGATCAGTAAAAACAGGGCCACCAACTGGAAGGTTTTGCACAGCCAAAACTATTGGGCCTTCTTCTAAGAACTCCTCATTTTCAAAAAACAGCTCATTCGACTAGTTATCACGTACCCTTTTAAGAGTTTTGGCTTCAATGTTTTATTATTATTAATTTAAAAAAAAACCTTAAACGAACAGAAATTAAAATTAACTATCTTACAAACGTAAAGATAACCAGTGCAAACATAAATAAATGAATAAATCTTATATAGCTTCAATATTTTTTATTACTTTCCCCCCAGAGCTGCTTTATATGCAAGGGTCAAAAATACCATTTTGTTAAAAATAGTTGAAAGGTTAAGTAACAAAACTCTGGCGTCGACAAAATCCCCCAGGGCCCGGGGGCAGGAAGGGATTCTCGTATAAACTTCAGAGAGGGTTTATTTGATTGGAAATTGAAAGTTCTAATCCAGCTCTTAAGAGTCAAAATTGATCGACGGGCAAATAACCCCCCCCCCCCCCACACGCCCTTTTTCCCCACCCCTTCCTTTGAACTAATTCTGTTTATACCTGAAGATCCAATGAGAGTTAAAATGTTTTGGTATTAACACACACCTATTAGGCATCTGCTCTCCTCCCTAACAAGGAAAGAAACAGAGAGTGTAAGGCAGTGGCGGATCCAGGGGAGGGGACACTCCCCCACAACCCTCAAGGCAAGGGTTTTAAGTTATACCCTGGGGGCATATAAGGTTTTTATAGAAGGCGGTGTCGTAGAAACTTCAAAAAAGGCTCCTTCGATTGGAAATTCAAAGGGCTAGTGCCCTTTTTAATAGTCGAAAGTGATTTGAGGGCAACTAACCCCCCTCTCACGCCCACCTTTTCCCCAAACACATCCAATCAAAATTTTGAGACAGCCATTTAATTAAACGTAGTTTTAAGTTCTGGAAATTAGGTCTTTGAGGATGCCAACTCCCCCACAGCCCTCGGGGCAAGGGTTGTAATTTAAGGATTCTCCGAATCCTTCCCATTATTTCTTATGGAAGGGATGCTTGTATAAACTTTAGAGAGGGCTCATTTGACTGAAAATTGAAAGTTCTTGTTCACTTTTTAAGAGTCAAAAGAGATTGGAGGGTAACTAGCCCCCCCCTCCTCCAAGCCCTAAATGCATCAGATAAAAATTTTGAGATAGACATTTTGTTAAAATAGTTCAAAGTATTGATAACAAAAAACTCCGCTGTCGACACAGCCCATCAGGGCCCGGGGGTAGGCGTTTTAAGTTATGCCCTGGGGCATAACTTGTTAAGGGGGGTTTATAACTTATGGGAAGGGGTTTTGTATGGGAAGAACACATTCTTTTTTTTTATTCCAATATTCACGGCGCCAGGTACTTAAAAGTATCTGATATGCCGCTATTCATTTACCTCGTTCAATGGCCTCGAGGTTTTAAATGTCTATTGAACCTTCTTTTGAAGGTGTCAACAGAGGGATTTGCAGGGATAATATCCCCAGGAAGATCGTTCCAGATAGAAGTGCAACGCCGGATGAAGCTGTTCCTCAAGTACTCGGTTTTCGGCGTATCCTCCTTTAGATAATTGGACCGAGCTGTGTGCCTTCGTGTCTGCCTTGTCGGCTGGACAAAGGGGGGCACAATTCGAGGGTGCTCGTCTGAGGGAGGCGAATTCATGTACTTGTAGAAAACAGCCATCGACGCTACATCAAACCTTTCATTTAAATGCTGGAGCGATTCTTGTGTAGAGGCGCAGCCCGCCCTAATTGCCCTATTCTGGATCTTCTGAAGTGGTGCCAACAGCGTTTTCGGAGCACCAGCATATAGCGGGCATCGATATT
This sequence comes from Artemia sinica, assembly GCA_027921565.1. Lineage (NCBI taxonomy): Eukaryota > Metazoa > Arthropoda > Branchiopoda > Anostraca > Artemiidae > Artemia > Artemia sinica. The sequence goes on along the minus strand of CM051270.1, from coordinate 3,940,933 downwards.
CAGCTATTGGTCTGATGCAAGACTTGTAGAGTGGGATGATCGAGCTTGATGGAAGGTTTTTGCAGCGAAGAGTAACTCCCAGCTTTCTTGCGCAGGAGGTTCTCACCCGATCAAGGTGGTTGTTCCAAGATAGATCGGTGGAGAAATGAATCCCCAGTAGACGAAGCTCGTCGACTCTCTTTATAGCTTCATTTTTGAAGATGAAACTGGGGTGTTCACGTGACACCTTTGATCGGGTTACATAGGAAATCTATTATAATTATCCAATTATAAGGTTAAAATACATACTCTGTGATAGATGCAAAATTGCTTTGGCACACAAAATCCTATTAAGGTCAATTCCAAACAGTCGTGATCCCTTTGTGTCAGCAAGTGAAATAGTCTAAACCCCCTTATTGGAGCTATTTTTTCAATCCATTCATTGTTGTGAATCGCTGTCCACAAGTTATGCAAGCTGTCTATTGTTCATATATAAGGTTTTTATCAAAGAGGTTATCGTATAGACTTTGAAAAAACCCTCATTCGATTTAAATTGAAAGTTCTAGATCTGTTTTTTTAAAGTCAAGAATAATCGGACAGTAAGTACCCCCCCCCCATGCCATAAAAACTTGAAACTTTTTGCAATCAAAAACGAACAAAAATTGATTAAAAAAACTTTCCGAAAAATAAGTTTTTCAAAGAAAAGTAAAGGCCATTTTATTTTATAACTTGAGCTCAAGAGATACAAATAGCTGTTAAAATTCAAACTCAAAATGACCAGAAATTACTATTAAAGAATAAATGAAACCCAAAACGAACAGAAATTAAATAAACAATCATAGCAAAAAACATACAACAAGTAATAATATAAATGAATAAATAGATCTTAAAGTGAGTAATGCTTAGATTGAATATGAAAATCAAGCTTAAAACGAAAACAAATATTTTGCTATTAAAGTATAAATGAAACTTTAAACGAACAGAAATTAAATAAACAATCAATGCGAACAAACATACAATATATATTAATGTAAATGAATAAATAAATCTTAAAACGAGTGAAACTTAAAAAGAATATGCAAATCAAGTTTGAATCGAATAAAAATAACTACAAACAAGAGTTTGGGTATCGCCTCACTGCAGAAGCCTAAAACCTACTGCTTCATTGGCGCTTTACTGAAAACGAATTATATTACAATGTTTTCTTTTGTACTTAATATTGAAAATAAATATTAAAATTACAGTAAAATTTTGAACTGATGAGCTTTTAGCAATTAATATCATTATGCATCAAATATTCAGTTTAATTTATTAGTTCTTTTCAAGATTGGTCAAGACAAATATAGTTTCACTACAAACAAAATTTGGATACTGCCCCCTTCTTTAACTGTAAAAACCTAAAGCCTTCTGTGTCATTGGTGCTTCACTGAAAACAAATTACTGGTATATTACAAATTTATTATTTTCCAGTTCTTACAGCATTGAAAATGAAAATAAAAAGTACAGTGAAAAAAAATCTTGAACTGATGGATCTTTCAACAATTAATATCATCATATATCTAATATTCAATTTGATTTTGTTTATACTTTCCAAGACTGTTCAAGACTCATATAGTTTTGCCATTTTTTTTAACTCTGCCATTTTTCTAACTAATCGTGTTAGTTTGTTATGAAAACATTCTATGGCTTCTAGGCATTTCTATTTGAGCGGAAAACTGCACCTCAAACTTTGTGGAACATGCATTTTCTTGCATGAAACACCAAAATATAATAAAATGTCAAGTTTCGGAGTGTTCCACCACTCGCAAGCAAGTGCCATTGGTATTTTTGAATCCGCATGGTCAATTTAGGGGGGTGGATGGTAGGCTAATTCTCGTAGCAGCCCAATTCCGTCGTGGTATGATTCACATTTTCAACACCTGGCGTCCGGACTATCATATAATCTACCAAGCATACAACTACCCCAAATCAGTATCAATAAATAAATGAAACCCAAAACGAACAAAAATTAAAATAATTATTAGAATCAAACTCAAAACGAGCATAAATTAAGATGAGTAAGGTTCAAAACCCCTGTGCTTTCTAAAAGCCAGAATATAATTTGTACTTTACTGAAAAAAAAATTCAAATGAGTTTACTAAAAAAAAATGTGCATTGTCAATTTAATATACATATGCTGATATTTATTCCCTAAAATCTTAATTAATTTTTGATTTCTTAAAGTTACAAAAGTGAAAACATTTCAAAGAATTGTTTTCAGTAAAGCGCCAATGACGCAGTAGGTTTTAGGCTTCTGCAGTGAGGCGATACCCAAACTCTTGTTTGTAGTTATTTTTATTCGATTCCAACTTGATTTGCATATTCTTTTTAAGTTTCACTCGTTTTAAGATTTATTTATTCATTTACATTAATGTATATTGTATGTTTGTTCGCAGTGATTGTTTATTTAATTTCTGTTGGTTTTAAGTTTCATTTATACTTTAATAGCAAAATGTTTGTTTTCGTTTTAAGCTTGATTTTCATATTCAATCTAAGCATTACTCGCTTTAAGATCTATTTATTCATTTATATTATTGCTTGTTGTATGTTTTTTGCTATGATTGTTTATTTAATTTCTGTTCGTTTTGGGTTTCATTTATTCTTTAATAGTAATTTCTGGTCGTTTTGAGTTTGAATTTTAACAGGTATTTGTATCTCCTGAGCTTAAGTTTAAAATGGCCTTTACTTTTCTTTGAAAAACTTATTTTTCGGAAAGTTTTTTTAATTAATAATACAAATTGACTTCTTTATTAATTATATGTTTGATCGTAAAAAAAGGGAGGCTTGTTCAATATCTGAGGAACAGCTAAGTTGAAACTTTCAGGGAATGTTGATGGGGATAATGAGTTAAATCAAAACATGACACGTGCGTCTAGTTGTCAAAATGGCGTATCTGCAACATCTCAGCGACAGCAACGGGTATTAAGTTGAAACTTTCAGGTTAAAACTTGTAATTTTAATGTTTCTTATTTTCTCCAAGTACCATAACTTTGCTATAACTTTGCTATAATAAATACCAAGGCTCATAACTTTGCTATAATAGCTCGTCTCTTGCTATAAATATAAATTCTCAAGTAAGAATTTTTGCATGCAAAAAATTCCTTAGCCTTGTATTACAGATTAATTTGGTATAATGCTTCGGTAATAAAATAGGGAGCTCGAAATGCAATCGAAAATTAACCTACATTTTTCGGTGTTCCCATTTTTCGGAAACTTATAAAAATAGGCAAAAAATATAAACCGGTCTATTTGAAAGTGCAAAGATGAGTGACAAGTCCACTGACTAAACTTGATCTTACATCCAGTGCTGATTCATAGGATGTTCTTTCAATGTTTCGAAGAGAAAGTCCTCATTCTATAGGGATTGCTGCTGAATTAACTTTTAGGTCAGTGTTCTGCATCATGTCAAGACCAGAACATAATTTGCACTTCACTTAAAACAAAACACATATTAAATTTTTTTACTTTAATAGATCAAAAATTATTAAGACTTTAAGGAATAAATATCAGTGTATGTATATTAAACTGACAATCCACATTTTTTTTTTTTTTTTTTTTTTTTTTTTTTTTTTTTTTGTAAAGTTCACTAGAAGTTTTTATTTCCAATCGAATGAGCTCCTTTCGAAGTTTGTACGACAACGCCCTCTATACGAAGTGGCTTGGTCAGAAAAAAAATTAAATTGTGCCTACATTGCTTTTTACATAGGTAGCGCTATTGCGCTACCTATGACTTAGCTTACTAATAAGGTTAGAGCTATGTCAAGGCGCGATGTTTTGAAAAGAATGCCCTCATTCTCTAGAGATTACTGTGAATCAAAGTCTTAGGTCATTGTTCTGCATCCTGTGCTAATGCATTTGCAATTGTCTCCTTTTGATTGACTTAGTTTACTATTAAGGTTATAACTATTTCAAGACGCTATATTGGGGGGGGGGGGAGGGAGGGGGATGCAATACAACTAATAACCGTATAAATACAATTTCTTTTATAATAATGAAAATAGAATTTTGTTGATATTTCTATTGTAGGTACTTTAGAATTTCAGCCTTGGCAAAGGATTATCTGAGGATTTGTTGCATTAGTAAATATTTGGTAGAGATTGTCCTCTGGCTTGGGGTTGCAGTTTTAACTTGAATTTATAAGTGCCGGTTCAGCCAAAGTGGAAGCAAAAAGGGTAGAGTCTCGTTGTCAAATAAGTACTTCATTTCTGATGATTGCTGTGTCAAAAAATGACACATAAACATTTCCTTCATTATAGGCACAAATTGGGCGTGAGGGGTGCCCCCTTTACGCCACCTTGGGTACATTTTTGAACGCCACGTGTGCCGTGCATCTCCCACCCTGTCTGGCACACTTCCGCTACGCTTGGCACGCGCCACTTGGTGTACGAGATTTCTGAAAGTGGTGGTCTTGCTTAGGTGGCCAAACAACACTTTTCTTGTGGTTTGGTATTTCTTGTACAGTCAATCCCTCTTTATAGTAAGCGATAATATTAAAAAAATAGTACAACTTTGGCAAACAAAACGAACAGAAATTAATTGATAAAAATACTTTCTAAAAAAAAAGTGAAGAGCCATATTAAAATTTAAGACGAGTATAAATGAAGTCCTGCAATAATTCAATCTTAAAACGAAATAAATGACTATCAATTAATCAATGAAAGCCAAAACGAGCAGAAATTAAAATAAATAATGACTTCATAGATATTGACAAAAAATGTCGCAATAGTTGAATAAATGAACCGTAAACCGAACAGATGTTAAAATAAATTATCCAGTCAAACTTAAACGAACAAAAATTAACAAAAAAGAAGAGCAGGGCTACCGCCTTCTAAACTTTCTAAAGGCCATAGCGTCATTTGTGTCTTACTGTAACCGATTTGTATTTCCAGCTGTGTCTTTTCAGGTGTCATAATATCAAAGAAATACTATCACAATATAATCAAGAAATAATATAACAAGTGCTAATCAGGGTTTACAATGAAGAGGGGCGCTACTCCTCTTACCCCCCAAACCCTCTAAACGGCTCAAGTGTCCATTGTGTTTTGTTAAAGACATTATGTGTTTTGAATAGTGTGGTTTTTATTCATCAAAAATTGAAAAAAAATCACCTTAATAATGGAGATGACTGGAAAAAACTGATGAAAATAAAATTATTGTTTAATATGTAATGGCATTAATTCTTTTTAATCTCAGGAATTTTTGGTTTTTCCGAACTTGTAATTATAAAAGAGGGACATTTTAAATACATTTTGTTGTCAGTAGAGCGCAAATATAGCCATGATCTGTCGAGAGTTTAGGGAGCATGAGTCTTACTAGTGTTTGTGGTAATTTCTGTTCGTTTTTACTTTGTCCAGATAATTCATTTTAATATCAGTTTTGTTTAGGATTCATTTGTTCATCTAGAGCTATATCTTTTATCTAAATGTTTGACATGAGTATTTATTTTAATTTCTGTTAGTTCTGGCATTCATTGATAGCAATTTGTATGTGTTTTAAGATCGAAATATTTTTGTAGTTTACTTCTGCTTGCCTTAGGTTTTAGTATAACTCTTTACTTTTTTTTTTAAAAAAAAGTCCTTATTTGGAAAGTGTTTTTTTAATAGTTGAAACAATTAATATGCTAAAAAATCAGCGCAAATGATGTGGGACCAAACACCCTAAGGAGATGTAGCTCTCCCTTGAAGGTTTAGTTGTCGTGGAGGATCAACAGGGTGCTAGTATTTTATTTTCACGGATGAAAAGTGTTGTCTTATTAGTTCTGCTTATTTGTTTTCTTGGCTTAACAGTGTGTCAACACACACTAAAATATGGTAGTTCCTAATACCCTTAGGGGTTTGCCAGTTTCCGCTAAAAAAATAAGATAAAATATACGTGTGGTAGCAATGATGTGTGGTGATTTCCTAATCTTGTAGAAGGTAACATATGACGGTGTATGGTAATTTTCAATTTATGGTGGACGATGTATGATAACTCTCTTGACAAAATATGAAACTGTCCATATTAGACGAAAAATTTTAAAAAGAAAAAAGATCCACCCTTTTTTGATACAGCCAAAAATATGAATGTATGCCCAAAAATGGTTGCCCAGCAACAAGTAACAATTGCCAAAGCCACTTAATTCATTGGCTAAGGATCTAGGTCGAGAGTAACAAACAAAATCCTTAATGGGTTAGTCAAGGGTAAACAACGTCGTTAATAATAAACCAAGCCTATTAATGAGCTGAAACTGCCAAACCCGCTTAATGGCTTTGCCAATGGCAGACCAGGTCGTGATTAATAAATAAAACCTGTTAGTAAGTGAAAAATTGTCTTGCCCACTTAATGGATAAGCCAAATCCATTTAAAAACCAAAGATGGCCAATCCCTTTTAATGCGTAAGTCAAAGATAAACTAAGTCGTAATTATTGATTCAATTCCGTTAGTGAGGCCAAAAACGGGCAAACAAACTTCATGGGTTATCCAAGGGCAAAACAGGTCGTGATTCATAAGCCCATCAATGAGCTAAACGCTTACATATCTACTTTTGGGATTAGCCATGGGTAAACCAGGTCGCAATTAACAAACCCAAACCCATTAAAGAGCCCAAAACTTCCAAAACCACTTAATGGGTTAGCCACGGGTAACCAAGTCATGATGAATCCACCAAAACAATTACTGAGCCAAAAACTACTAAACCAATTTAATGGATTAACCAAGAGCAAATCAGGTAGTAATTAATAAACCAAAATTCATTGATAAACCAAAAATTGTCAAACCCACTTATTATACTAGTCAAGACCAAACCGGGTCGTGATCAATATGCCAAACCCATTAATAAGCTAAAAATGGCCAAACACTTAATGAACTAGCAAAGGGCAAACCAGATCATAATACCAAGCCTACTAATGAGATTGGCTAAGGGCAAACCAGGTCGTGATTAATAAGCCAAAAATTTCCTAACATACTTAATGGGTTAGCCAAGAGCCAACACTGTCTTGGTTAATGAGAGAAATCCATTAACGAGCTCAAAGCTGCCAAAGCCACTTAGTGGGCTAGCCAAGGACAGACCGTGTCGTGATTTACACTTTCAATCTTGTAATAAGCCACTAATTGGCAAACTTACTTCATGTCTATGAAGTCATGTCATGTCTTCATGTCTCTAAAAATTGGCAAACCCACTTCATGTTCAACTGACCAAAGGTAATATGCACATGGTACTACCGCTAATAATACTGCTGCTACTACTCCTAATACAACTCTAACACTGCAATTACTTTACTACCAGAAACTACTGTGATAATAGTACTATTGAGGCTAAGTCTATGAAGGTAAAATTTGAGAGAATATTGATGGCGACCCCCCCCCCCCCCCAACCCCTCCATTGGGGGGGACCCCCCTCCAATGTTTTTGGTCACTCGGTAAAAAAAAAATAATTCGGTAAAATCGTAGCGCTTTGCGCCACGATTTTTTCGACGCCGTTAAAATTCTTTGTTCGGTTCAATAAAGACCACGAAAATACTGACATGTCATCTACAGAAGTTTCGAACTTGGTCGGCAACGGAGCAGTTTTACTGACTCCTGCTGCCATGATTTTATAGATGGTGCCACAACTGCTTCTACTTCTACAACTACTACTACTGCTACTATTATTATTATTAAGTAACACTGGGTTTATTTGAAAATAAAGTATACATCTTCGATTCCCTGAAGCAAACTTTAACAGGAGAAAACCCCCCTAATAAATCAATAAAAAAGAAAAAAAAAATCATAATTAGAGCTCAACTTACCGGACCCGAAAACCACCGAACCTCCAAACAGCACCCATCAAATTTATAATATTTATAGTCATATTCATGTTGCTACTACTACTACTGCTACTAAAGCTAAGACTATTACTATTAACTCTACTTCTACTGCTACTACTATATTTACTGGTGCTACTAATACTACTAATAAATCTAAGGGTATTAAGGCGAAAATTTTGGTTAATATTGTAACTGTATTGAAATTAATCAAAACACACTATCCCCACTTAGGTTGTCAAGAGGACGTAACAGCAATGCTTCAGGACCGGTTGATGGTGTTAAGTTAAAAATTTCGTCGTCTGATGAAGCGGCTGTTGAAAAAAAAGGGCTATGTGCATACTGCTACTACTGCTACTACAACTATTGCTACTACACAAGCTAAGGGTAATAAGGCGAAGCTTTCAAGGAATACTGAGGCGGAGGCTGGACTAAATGAAAACGAACTATGATCATGTAGATTGTCAGTAGGGTGACAAAGCAATTTCACAGTAACAGCTTACAATATAAAGTTAGACCTTTCAGGGTAAGTTGTGACAGATTTTGAACTAGCCAGAAGACACTATGTGTATACTTTTGATACTACTTCTACGGTCACTGTGACTAATGCAACTTAAGGGCATTAAGTTTAAACGTTTAGGGGTAGTTTCAATTAAACGAAAAAACTATACGCTTGCAAGTATTAAAAGGGCATACAAGCAATATCATAGGCAGCGCTGCTCTATCAGAGCAAGTAATATCATCGATATTTTAAAGGAGCTAATTTGGTTGGAAATTAAAAGTTCTAGTACCCTTTTTAAGAATCAAAGTGATTGGAGGGCAATCAGCCCTCCTCTTTAGCTCATAATTTTCCAAACACTTCCAATCAAAATTTAAGAATGCTATTTTGTTCAGCATAGCTGAACGGTCTTGTAGCTGTATCTCTAAGGCTATTGCGTAGGTCAACCCCCCCACAGCTATGCAATTTGCCCATTATGTTTAAAAACTGAATGTTGCCTTAAGATGAAATCAAAATGTACTATTTTAATGCTAATTCCCAAAAAGGCATCTCAGCAGTATCCCAAGAACGACTGAGGGTATTATGTTCAAACTTTCGGGGCTACTTCTATTACTACTTCTGCTCTTAAAATTTAATCAAACCAAAAGAGTGTAAGCGTGCTTTCAAAGAGCATAGATTGCTTTTTTCGCGAATGGTATCAAGTTTTTTTTTAAACTTAATTAAACACTACTATTTGTGTCCTGGTTTTGAAATGGGTGTATGTTGTATGTTTCTCCAGCATACAAATAGCAGGCTAAACTATAAATTCTTAAAGGAAAACCGAAAAAATTTTAACTATTATCTTCTTTTTCCCTGAAAAGACTGTGTCAATATAAAACGAACAGAAATTAACTAAAAAAAACTTTTTCCACAAAATAAGTTTTTCAAAGAAAAGTAAAGAACTCCATTAAACCAAAAATTTGCAAAAATAAAATCAAATAATCTACCAAGCGTGAAACTACCACAAATCAGCATCGATAAATAAATGAAACCCAAAACGAACAGAAATTAAAATAGATAACCGAGCCAAACTCAAAACGAGCAGAAATTAACATAAGTGGGGCTCAAAGCCCCTATGCCTTCCCAAGATCAGGACATAATCTGCACTTTACTAAAAAAAAAAATTTAATGTTTTCAATTTCATAACTTAAATATATCGAATATTATTAACATTTTAATTAATAAATATCAGTATATGTATATTAAACTGACAATGCACATTCATTTGTATTTTTTCGGTAAAGTGCAAATTATGTCTGGCCTTGGGAAGGCATTGGGGTTTTGAGCCCTACTCATGTTAATTTCTGCTCGTTTTGAGTTTGGCTCGGTTATCTATTATAATTTCTGTTCGTTTTGGGTTTCACATGCTGATTTATGGTAGTTTAATGCATGGTAGATTATTTGATTTATTTTTACTCATTTTTGGTTCAATGGAGTTCTTTACTTTTCTTTGAAAAACTTTTTTTGTGCAAAAAGTTTTTTTAATTAATGACTAAAAAAGACAATATATGACTAGGGTGAACTGCAGATTCGAATTTAATGTGTTAAAATGTGCAAAAAAATTGTGGAGGCTCTCCGTGATCCCAAACAGTAATAATGTAATCCATAAAATGACATTTGCAGTAAATTGCAAATGATATTCTGGTCTCTTTACGAGTATAATTAGTCATGGGTTTCTCTTGTTTATTGATAGTGATTTATGTTTGTTTCACATTTGAATTACTGTTTGAAGTTATTTCTGATTCTCTTAGATTTAGTGTTGCTCTTTACTTTAAATATGACGTAAATAATTTCGGAGACCACACTGCCTTTCCATGACGATAAAATAAAAGTCCAAAATAGGGATAAAATCCTTTTTAATAGACAGTGTATAATAAATTTCACAAAAAATACCAGATATTTCGGTCACATATGCAGTGACCGTCATCAGTAGTAAAACTTTTACTACTGATGACGGTCACTGTATATGTGACCGAAATATCTGGTATTTTTTGTGAAATTTATTATACACTGTCTATTAAAAAGGATTTTATCCCTATTTTGGACTTTTATTTTATCCTCTTTACTTTTCTTTGAAAACCCTTGTGGAAAAAGTTTTCTATATTAATTTCTGTTCGTTTTTAGTTGATATAGTTTCTTTTTTCTTGGGTAATAAAAGGAATATTTGTAAAACTTTATTTCGGTTTTCCTTCTTAAGAATCAAAATTTTGGCTTGGTATTTATATAATTGGACAAATTTGTGTACTATATAACTTGGACGGGTGGGTACGGCGAACATTATTCAAATAAGTTGATTGACAATCTGCATAATATTCCGGCTTCTATAGGATCGAAGCTATTCTGACCACTATCAGGTTACAATCCTGAATACAGGCAAATGTTAATCGACCATCCCCGCTCTCCCAGAATACCTTATAACTTTCAAGTTTATTCCCTTGGGCGTAATAAATACTTTTGACTACCTTGAATGTACAGAGAGTCTTTTGATTTAGTTCAACATTCCTTTAATATGCCATGAAAGTCTTAACTTAATACCCATAGCCGTTCCTGAAATATTAAAGTTATGTCCTTTTGACCATCTGGGTGCACATAGTGTCTTTTGATTCTGCTCAACATCCCCCTCAAAATGCCCTGAAATTTTCAGTTTGATATCCTTACACACTTCTAAGATATTTTAGAGGCGCTCCTTTGACAGCCTAGATGCATATAATTTCTTTTGACTTAGTTCAACATCTCCCTCAACACGTCCTGGAAGGTTCAACTTGACAAACTTAGCCGTTCCTTAGATATTGTAGGTGTGCCTTTTGAAAACCTTAGGTGCATATATTATCTTTTGATTTGGTTAAACATGCCCTTCCAAAGTAATAAACTTAGCTGTTCCTGGAATATTGCACAGACGCCCTTTCGGCAATCTGGATTCACATAGAGTCTTTTGAATTAGTTTTACATCCCCCGAAACTTCCCCTGAAAATTTTTAATTTAATATTCTATTCTGTTACTGAGATCCTGCATCATCGTGTCATTTTGACAACCTGAATGTACTTAAACTCTTTTCGTTTAGTTGAGTAGATGTAGTAGTAGGAGTAGTAATAGTACCATTACTCGTACCAGTTGACGTAGCAGTCGCAGTCACAGTCCCGATCGCAATAATAATGCTAGCTTTCGCAAGTAGCCGCAGTCGCAAATAGTTGCAGTTGCAAGCAGTCAGGTTTCACACGCTAAGCAGTTGCACTCGTAGTCGTAAGTAGTCGGAGGTAGTCGCAGTCACAAGAAGTCGTAGTCGTGTTTGTTGTATTAGATGTGGTAATAACACTAGTAGCAGCGGTAGTATGCATATATAGTGTCTTCTGTTTAGTTCCACATCCCTCTCAGCATGTCATGAAAGTTTCAACTTAATACTTTAAGCCGTTCCTGAGATACTGCTGATGCGCCCTTTAGACAACCTGCATACGCATAGTGTGATCTGATTTAGTTTACCACTGCAGTCAGTATTCCCTAAAAGCTTCACATTAATACCCTTAGCCTATTTGGAAACCCAAGATCATGCCTACCTTTTTCCAATAAAAAATCATGTATTTAAACAATGAGCAAATTGCATAATTTGTAGCTCTTGCCCCGAAGGGCTTTGGGGGTCACGTCATCCCTTGAGGCATAATTATCAGAAATTTTAGCTATGCTGAAGAAAACGGCTATCTCAAAATATCTTTGGGAGAGAACAGCAAAAAAGTGAATGGGAGGGGGGTTTGTTGCCCTCCAATCGCTTTTGACTCTTAAGAAGGGCACTAGAAATTTCAATTTCCAATCGAATGAGCTCCCTCCTAAAATAAACATGGAGTCCACTCTGCTTTTTACTTAAACAGCGTTATTGCGCTGCCTATGATAACAGCAGCAACAACGGAAATTACAAAAATGCTAATCATGGCCTATAGAAATGAGTGGTGCATAACATAATTTGCTCTTTACTGAAAAAAATACAAATGAATGTGCATTGTCAGTTTAATATACATATACTGATATTTAGTAATCAAAATGTTAATATTATTTGATTTTTTAAAGTTATAAAAGTAAAAACATTATATTTTTTCAGTAAAGTGCAAATTATGTTCTGGCCTTGGGAAGGCATAGGGGTTTTGAGCCCAGCTTATGTTAATTTCTGCTCGTTTTGAGTTTGACTCGGTTATTTATTGTAATTTCTGTTCGTTTTGGGTCTCATTTATTTATCGATGCTGATTTATGGTAGTTTCACGCTTGGTAGAGTATTTGATTTTATTTTTGCTCATTTTTGTTTAATGGAGTTCTTTACTTTTCTTTGAAAAACTTATTTTGTGAAAAAGTTTTTTTAATTAATGACAAATAAAAACCCACCAGTCGAAGTGCATATGTAGCAGAAATAATATATGATTTGTTTGTCAAAAATTCCTTTTTTTTGTTTATTTATATTATTTTTTTTACATTGCAACTACAAATAATAGAGGGTGCTAAGAGTAGCATCTCTGAATTAGATAAGGGGTGCCACTCCCTTATAAGGGGCGCATCACTCTTAATTAAGAGGGAAGGGGTGCCACTCCCCTTCCCTCTCAAACTCTCATATCGACTGGAGTGTCACTTGTATCCTAATGAAAGCAGTATATATTTTGAGCAGTAAGTTTTTTATTTGTCAGAATAGCAATAAGTACAAAAAAAAAACCCAATGCCACAAGGCTGATCGCCACAAGAGCGATAAATAAGAGTGGTGCTAATCCCCCTCCCTCTAAATGGCTTGAGGTGCATTGACAATGATATGGATTTATTGGCATCCTATTGACAATGATATGGATTTTGAACATTGTTGTTAGTATTTGTCATAACTGTGTCAAAAATTAGATAATTTGGCATACTAATCAACATCACTTGAAAGAACCAATGAAATGATGCTGAATTTTTACTATATAAATAACATTAGTTCCTGGAAGTTTGAGCAATTTTTGATTTTTCATTTTTGTAATTTGGTTTTCATTCTATAAGCTATTAAAGAGCTTAAATTGTTTTATTTTCGAAGCAACACACCTAATAGAAAATCCATTAAATCTGATGGATCGTTTTATTTTTACGGCAATACGTTTTCATTTCAGCAACATTGGTTTTGTCGCAAAACATTTAATTAAAACTCTATTGTGTAGCTTGAGTTTTTTTTATTTTTTTTTTTTAGTTTTTGCGGCAACACATTTAATGAAAAATCAATGAAATAGCCTAAGTCGTTTTATTTTTTGCAGCAACATTGTCTTTGCATCAACACCTTTAGTAAAAAAAAAGTCCATTAAATAGCTTGAGTTGTTTATTTTTGCAGCAATACTTGTTTTTTGCACCAACACATTTTTGCAGGAACATATTTCATGTCGCAGCATTATTTTGAAGCAATGCATTTTTGTAGCAACACATTTCTTGCAACAAAATTATTTTTGAAGTAGCCCATTTAATAGAGTCCATTTGATCGATTAAGTTACTTTATTTTTACAGTATAGGTTTTGTGCAACAACATTACTTTTGGAGTAAAACATTTAATAAGAAAATCCATAGAATAGCTTGAGTCGGTTTGTTTTTGCAGCAACAGCATCATTTTTCCAGCAACGTATTCAGTTAAAATTCGATTAAATAACTTGAGCTGTTTTATTTATATAGGAACATGTTTTTGTGCAGTAGCATTATTTTTGGAGCTATAAGTTTTTAGAGCAATACATTGTGCAGTAAGATTTTATGAAGCTTGAGTTTTTTTTGTTTTTTTTTGGCAGCACATTTAATGAAAAATCAATGAAATAGCCTAAGTTGTTTTATTTTTATATATATTTTTTTAGAGCATTTTTTTAGTTTTTGTAAATATTTAGAGCAACAGATATTGAGCAGTAAGTTTTTTTTTTGCAGCAACAAATTAAAAAAAAAGTTTATTAATTTTCTCGAGTTATTTTATTTTCGCAGCAACACATTTACTAAGAAGTCCCAAAATAGTTTATATGCTTTAGTTTTGCAAGAACACATTTTGCAGCAACATTGCTTTTGCAGCAATAATTTTGTACAACAACACTTGTTTTGCAGAAACATATTTTTTGTAGCAACCTTATTTCTGCAGTAAAACCTTTAATAAGAATTCCACTAAATAGATTGAGTAGTTTTTGCAGCAGCATATTTTTGTGCAGCAAAACTATTTTTGCAGCAAAAGATTTTGTGCAACGATGTTATTTCTGCAGCAACATATTAAGTTAAAAAGACCATCAAATAGCTTTGAGTTGTGGTATTTTTGTAGCAACACATGAAAGGTGTGAAAAGGAAAGCTGACACTACTACTGGGAACTCCTTGGAAAATACTGCTGCTGGATCCAAAGTGCCAAAATGGACCAACTCCCTGAATTCTGTTTCATCTATTGGATCTCGAAGCGAATCTTCTGGAAGACAGGTTAAGAAGGTTGTCAAAGACATTTCAGACCAGGTAACATAATTCTTGTTAGCTATAGGTTTCGTTATGTTATTGTGACCTTTTTAATTCGTGATTGAAAATCTCTTTGGAATCTAAAATTAGGAATTTATTTTGATATACATTTTGAATATAAGCTAATATTTAAAATAAGATAAAAAAAATTAAGATTAAATTAAAAAATTTTAATTTCTTTTTTTTAAATTTCCTTTATTTTATTTTTGATTTTCTTTTTTTTTAGCCAGTCATTGTGTGTTGTAACTTTTTAAGACTTTTCTTGATTTGAAACCTTGTAAATTAAATTTTAAATTTATTATAAATTTGAAGAATAAGTTAATATTAGAATGAATTTGAAGATGAATCAAATTTCAAAATAAATTAAAACTGGGTTCAAGATTTGGAAATTTCTTAAATTAACGAAAAACTTTGTTTAAAATCCTTCAATTTTCTTTAAATTTCCAATCTTCTTTAATTAAAAAAAAAATCTTTTTAGTCACAAGTTTCAATGTGCCCACAACTGTTTTCGGATTTTCTTTTTATTTAAGATTTTTTTTTAACTATTCAGGGTCCAAATTTAACATGAATTTTAAATTAAACTAACATTTAAAATAAATCTAAAAATAGTTTAAATTGTAGTTAAAATTTAATATTTCTCAAATTATTAACAATTTTCTATAATTTTATTAAGTTTCCCTTTTACTTTTTTCGTAATTCTTCGTTTTAGTCATAAGTAATATTGTATCGGTTTTTTTAAGTTCCCTTTTCGGTTGCGCAAAATGTGCAAGCAAAACAGCTTAAAAGTAGACTGAGCTCGTAGACGGATTTAGGGGGGGGGCTGATATAGATAATCCAGACTAGGCTCAGACTATATAAATCAAAGATCAACTTCTAACTAGTAGATGGCAGAAGTAGATCAGCCAGTGGACAGTCCACTGGCTGATATGGGTTTGGGTGAGGAGTATGTTGTATTTGTCTTTCCACTTTGTGGGGGGGGGGGTCCTCTGGGACGTTTACATCTGTGCAGGGTTGGCTTGAAGTCGAACACAACCCGTACTGGGGCGTCATGTGGTATGCGAAGGAGGTGGCTGTACCAGCGAACAGTGCACTGGGCAAGCTGTGTCAAGAAAGGATTTTGGGAAGTACGCGACAGGAAGGTCTGGTTCTTTACCTTCCTATTTTAACTGGGGAAAACAAAACACAAAATATTTAGTTCTTATGGTCAATATTTATAAAAATCAGTTTTTAACGAATTAATTATATACACTGAAATAAATAATTAAAGTGCTAAAGACATAGACATAAAAGTATATTTTGCCCACCGGACCCTATCTAGGACAAGTGGCAAATTATTTTGCGAGCACTAAAAAAAAAAAAAAAAAAAAAAAAGTCGCAGCTGTTTACTTTTTATCCTCTTTTTCCAATTAGAAATCGGTCTCTGTGAGGCTTAAGAACACAGGCTACACAAATCTAAAGGATAAATTTAGGGGTTTTAAATGCGTTTCGAAAAAAAAACGTTTTTTGATAAAAAAAAATGGTATTAGTTTGTTTATATTTTCAAGAAAATAGTCGATTTTTCTTGTTTACAAATTTTCAAAGATATTGGTGACAGCACACCTTTCGGATCCTCTAGCTATGTGATGAAGTTGTACATATGGTCAGGGACCCAGCCAATGAAATTCTAACATCACATGCTTTAGCGAGCTAAAGAAGGTTTGAGGAATTTATGGGGGGCAGAATTGGTAGCTGAAAACGGATATATGTGGGTGCAACGAAAATTTTATGTGCCAAAGGAGATATCACCTAATTTGCATAATCGATGACGTCATCAGCTATATTTTCTGTTTTTTGACCTAGATGAGAGGTTTAAACTTAGAATGTAAAACAGAATAAGGTACCGAGAGAGAAAAGAAAAATTATGAACACAATCAGATCTAGCTTCCTAACTGCACATTATTAAAACATACCTAAGCGGTGACACCAGAAACCAACTTTCCTGTACTTACATTAGTGTTATGTTCAAAGGGGGAGGAACAGAGCAATTGGGGCAGCACAGGACGTGAGGAAGCGCTCGAAACAACAGGAACAACATGTTGTATAGAAAATTGTCATCCATAAGTCAAAGGGCTTGGCAGACACAGTCTTGCTATCAATGAGGCATTCCAGATCGCAAGCTGATAGTAAGAACGCTTACAATGTTAAAAAAAAAAACCCTCTGTAGGAGGCAACGCTTTCAGCTCCTTCTTACGAGGGTACAAGTGTACTCGTAAATCACTGAGGGAAACTGATTAGAATCTTTTCCATAAGCATCTCGACAGAAGCTTTACCTGATCACTGGCATCTGCTGATGAACTTGGCTGCATAACAATGTTAGTGGTGAAATGATTGGACTTCCCATCTAGTGTTTCTTCCTGTGAAAGAAAGAAAAAAAAACTGCCATACACGCAGAAGTATTACATACTTCTTGTCTGTGACAGTTAGTCAGTCCTTTGTTGGCTTTAAAATCTTCGATTATCACAAAAGTGATGATACCGACGCTCATGCAATGAGATCGCATTGCTAGGTAGTACTCCCTTAAAATGTCCGCTAGGTGCATGAGTGTAGCGCAAAGAGGGTGTCCGAGCGTGGAAAGATCTGGGTCACGTCGGGGGAGTTAGAGTGGGGGGAGGGGATAGAACTTGCAAAAATACTTAGTATGGCACAGAGTAGGTTTTTCACGCTAATATTGATCAGTTGAACAACTCGTAAATTCTTAATGCTTGCAGGTGCAAATTAAGGCAAGGTAAATGTGAAAAGTAGAGTGGTGAGATAATACTCCCCCTCTACTCTTGAAATCCTCCATTAGTGGAATTGGATCTGAAATTGTACTCATGGAGAAATATTCTACAAGACAAAATGCTCAACAAAGCTCCCTAGAATAAAAATATACCCAATCTTTGTTGTTTTTTTTTCCTATTTCTTCAGACACGCCCTTTTTGCCAATGGCGCACACCACCAGATATTCGTTTTCAGCGCTTGTTTCTGCCCTAGATTCCATATTCATTCCTTATTTAGCTCGTTGAAGCCTGGTAACTATTTTCTAGTGATCTTCCTTTATCGTGGATCCTTGACTAGTATCTTGTGGGGAAGTTTAAGGGAGGTAGGAAGCGAATCCTGCATTTAATGCACCATTTATTAGAAAATCATGTTGAATTTTTTGGTTTCATCGCCTAGGTTTGAGAATTTTTGTTTGTAAGGTTTATTGCAAATATTTAAAATATATAAAAGGAGCAAAAGCAATTAAAAAAAAATAAAAGAAAAACAGAGTTTTCCTTGCGAAATCAAAGAGTGTAGTTGAAACTTAAAAAAAAAAAAAAATATATATCGCTTCGCAGATTGTGCAAGATATATCAACTAAACTAGCTCAAAGAAACTGACTCGTGATATTTTTCATTGTTCCTATAATCAGAGGCAACGCTCTAGGTTTGCCTATAGTAAAGAACCATGAGGCTTCAATGTATTCTTGTTCATTTTTCTTCCCCTAGAGCCACTTCATTTGGAAAAGGTGGCCGTATATGCTTCGGAGGGGGCTCATTCGATTGGATATCGGAAGTTCTAGTGCCCTTTTTGAAAGTCAAAACTGATCGAAGGACAACTATCCCCCCTCTGACGCCCCCTTTTCTCCCAAAGACATCCGATCAAAATTTTGAGATAGCCATTTTGTTAAAAGTAGTCCAAAGGTCAAGTAACTACACCTCCAAGGTGGACATAACCCTTCATAGTCCCCTGGGTAAGGACTGTAAGCTCTGCAAGTTACCTTTTGTTTACATTTAAGGGTGTTTTTTTATGGGGGGGGGGAGGGAGCATATTTGATCCTGGGTCTTCGAAAAGGCTTAGGGTATTAAGGTGAAACTTTTAGGAAATCTTATCGAACAAAATAAAAACACTTTCTGTGCAAGCTGGTTGTCAAAAGAGCGTATCGATAATATCTAAGGAACGGCTGAGGGTATTAAGTTGAAACTTTCAGAGTGGTAGGAGAAGAACTTTCCCCTGCCGTTTTTAGATTCCCCCTCGCCTCAACACTGATTGAAATTTTGTAAAAGCTATTTCGTTCAAAATAGTCAAAAGATCTAATAGCTATGCCTCTGGGCATAGCTATACCATGCCCCCACAGCCCGTGGGATAAGGATTCTCGATTATTCTATATGTCCGCTGTTTACATACAGGATTTATCATTTGTAAAAGAGGGAATATTTGATTCTGCGTGTTTCTGAAAAGGCTAAGGATACTAAGATGAAAATTCGGGGAATTTTGAGGGGTATATCGAACTAAATCAAACACTATGCCCCTCCATTTTATCAAAAAGGTGTATGCAATATATTAGGAATGGCTGAGGATATTGAGCTTTCGGGGCTTGTCAATGGGAATTCAAAAGTGGCGAGAGTGCAACCGGTCCATCTCCCCATGCCTTTTTTAGCCCTCCTCCCCCCAAAGGCATTTGATCACATTTTGAAAAAAACTATCTTGTTCAAAATAGTCGAAAGGTCAAATAACTATGCCTCCCCCCCCCACAGCCCCTAGGGAAGGGCTTTAAGTTATGCAAGTTCCCCAGTGTTTACATGTAAGGTTTGTATTTGGGAAAAGGGCTAAAGTTTTGCCAAAAGGCTTAGGATATTAAGGTGAAACTTCCAGGAAATGTTAAGGAGGATGTCAGACAAAATATAAACACACTATATGCAGGATAGTTGTGAAAAGGGCTTAGCAGCAATATCTAAGAAACGGCTGAGGGCATGAAGTTGAAATTTTTAGGACATGGTGAATTTTGAACAGTGATCGTAGGGTAACCAGTACCCCTTGACCTTTCTAGATGCCCCTCTTCTTGAATGATAGAAATTTTGAAAACTATTTTTGTTCAAAATAGTCAAAAGCGTAACATTTGTGCCACCGGGGATGGCATGCCTTCCACAGTCCCTGAAGCAAGGAATGTTAATTATGCAATTTGCCCATTCTTTATATGCAAAATTTATCATTGGGAAATTGGGGAAAGGTTGGTCGGTCCTGGGAGCGTCCGAAAAGACTAAGGCTGTAGAAGTGAAATTTTGGGAGTGTTGAGGGGTATGCTGAACTAAATTAAAAGACACTGTGTGCATCCAGGTTATTAAAAAGGCGTGTCTGCAATATCTTAGGAACGAGTAAGGGTATTAATTTGAAATTTTCCATGCGACTACTATGGCTAACGCTACTGTAACTGCAACTGCGACTGCTACTGTGACTACTTGTGACGGCGAATACTTGTAACTGTAACTACTTACGACTTCTACTATGACTGCTTGCGACTACTCGCGACTGTGAATGCAATTACTTGCGATTGAGAGTAATTTTACTTGCAACTAATTTAGGAAATATTGGGGGGAGATATTGAACAAGATCGAAACACACTGTGTGCATGTTTTGTCAAAAGGCCGTAGCAGCAATATGTCAGGGACGGCTTAGGGTACTTAGTTGAAACTTTCAGGGGATGTTGAAACTAAATCAGAAGATACAGTGTACATTCAGCTTGTTAAATGGTGTGTGCAAACCCTCAGGAACAGTTAAGGTTATTAGGTTGAAACTTTCAGAGAAGGTTGAGTGTGATGTTGAACTCGATCAAAATACACTATGTGTATTCTGGTTGTCAAAAGGGCATATCTGCAATATCCCAGGAATGGATAATGACATTTTGTTGAAACTTTTAGGAAACATTGAGGGTGATGTTGAAACAAATCAAAAGACACTATTTGCAACCAGGTTTCCGAAAGGACGGATTCGTTCGATTAATTTATCTGGAAATTACTATTAAATCAAAATCTTCGTTAAAGAACAGTTCCAAACCTTGAATTCAAAATTTAGCGAATTTTATACAATAGTGATTATTACTATGCAATAATTTATTACACAATTTGATCGCACAACCAAAGCCAACGCTCAAATCACCATTTGCAACTTGGGAATTTAAAATAGAACAGGATATTTTAATTCCTAAGCCGAAGACCTGAAAGAATGGAGAAATACTCATTATATTGAACAATGATAAAACATCGGCAATCAAAAACGAACAGAAATTAATTTAAAAAAAACTTACCGAAAAAGAAGTTTTTTCTTATGTGCTTTACTTAAAACAAAATCTATTATAAACATTTTGTTCTATCTTTATGACAATAAAAAATAAAACAAACTACAGTTCAGTAAAATCTTGAACTACTGAGATTTCAATTAATTAACGTTATTACAAATTGAGTATTCAGTTTATTTTTATTAGTTCTTTCCATTCATCTTTGTGATTATAGTGATTTATATTTTTATTTTTCTTCGGTTTTCTGAAAAATTAAAGCACACTGTTCATGATGAGCATAGTTTTTAATGAAATGCAAATAATATAATTGGCTTTAGAACTTTTGACGTTAGGGGAGGAGGAAGTAGCCAAACCACTTTTTGTAGTAATTTTGTCCGTTTTAAGTTTAACTTAAATACTCAATTGGATTTTTTATCGTTTTAAGATTGATTTATTCTTCGATATCAGTATATGTTATCTTTATGTTTTAAGTTATATTTATTTTAATTTCAGGTCGTTTCAAGTTAAAATTGTTATATGACTTTATTTCTACTGGTCTTAAGTTTAATATGGCTCTTTGCTTTTCTTTGAAAAACTTTTCCGGGAATTTTTTGAATATCAATTCTAAAAACTAGCTGTTTACTGAAAACTTAAAACCGGCCACTGAAAAAAGTATGTTCTATATATGCTGGTATGCAGTTTTGGTAGTAGCGGGCGCAAAAGAAACATTGACTGAAACTCTGCCAAAAAGAAGCTAAAAATATGTGCCAAAAACAGCTTAACAATGTTTCTTTTAAAGCTTTAGTTCTCTTGGTAATCAGGAGTAGTAGATGCTTAAAGTTTTTCGGACGAAAAACGTTGTCAAATTTAATGATTTAGTTCTGTTTATTTATTTTAACTTTTCAAATTGCCAACACTGGCAGTAATATGATATCGTCTAAAAACTTCATAATTTTGAAACAATCGAAAAACAGACTTACTGTTTTCAGGTATGGTGAGATCTAAGATGGATTCAGGGGAAAAAACTTGTTTTTATTTGATATTGTGGGTACTTTAGATAAATAAGCCCTGAGCTAAAACTTATTCACAATATAAATGTCTGGCAAAATTTGAAACTCCAAAATAATGAGTGTTGAAAATGTAATACTCTTTGTTTCCAATATATATAAATCGGATTTTCTTTCACTGCTTTAATTTTTAACTTGCGTCTTATTTGATTGCATTTTAGTCTATTCAGTATAATAATTTTTTTTGTTTTTGTCTAATGGTTTCTTTGTTTATTTAGTAAACAAAGTTTACGCATGAACTAGTAATGTAAGCAGTATATTTCGTCGGAGGGGATGATGAACAAGTAAATCGTATTGGGCAATTTGAAAAAGAGGTATCCATAAATTAAAAAAAATTGGAATTTTCACCCTACGTACGCCCTTGGCTTAAACTAAAATTGATGAAATTCGAATGGCGCGAGAAATAAAATCCCTATTCCCTTAAAATCCGGCCCCGAAGACTATCTTCAGCATATCTCAACCTGGACCTCCCTGCTTGTTGTATTATTTAGAAAGTCTTTCTTGTTTAGTTGCTTGTTGTATCTATCTATCTTCTACATCTTTGTTGAAGTTCAAAAGCCCCGAATGGTGCCCCAAGCCCTATTCTCTATCTATCAACATCTTCTATTTACATCTACTATCTTCTATCTACTATCTTCTATCTACATCTACTATCTTCTATCTACATCTACTATCTATCTTCGTCGAAGCTCAAAAGCCCCGAATAGTGCCCCAAGCCCTGTATGATGTGAGTCAACATCTGGTGTAGTTTATTTTCAATTTTAGCATCATTTATTTTAAACAAAAAAACTTCAATAGTTCGTTACCATGAACCGTTTTATCAAAACGCCTTTATCCTTCTCGTAAAAAGTACGATATTTTTTTTTTTTTTTTTTTTTTTTTTTTTTGTAGATAAGGACTCAAAACATCTGGGATAGGCTTCTCTGATATGCTGAATTTGATAATATAGTTTTCATTAAGACCATTTGCCGTTTTAAGGGGTGTGTTACTTCTTTTCGAAACCCAAGAAAATTTTCTCAGGTTTGTAACTTTTGGTGGGTAAATTTAAATTTAATCAATTTTAAATTAATATAGTCTATATGAAAACTGTTTCTTTTGACTTGTATATTGTAATCAAAACCTGTTTTTCTAAAATGTTGGCTCCTACTAGCTCAAGTCGCTTGTATGTACAGTTCGTTACCACGAACTGTTTGAAATCAGTAAATGGTTTTGTATTTATTGTAAGATATAAAGTTCTCTTTTAAACTTCCCAAAGGGTTCTAAGTTGTCTTAAGGCTCTTAAAACTTGCTTTTAAGTTATTTAAAGCTGTTTTTATCTCTTTTCAGACTTCTGGGAAGCATGGGAGCTTGTTAGGATCGTTAAAGTATTGCTCCGAAATATTAAAAGAGTTGTTCTCCAAAAAACATGCAGTAAGTTTTGTATTGTTTCTTTTATTGTTTTATCAGTTCTCTTATTATAATTATTATCATGATAATAACTATAATTTGCTATTCCTATGTTCGTTTTCTTTAATTAATATTAACATTAATTTGGAGACTGTTATTATTTTTTCAAGAAAGCCCTAGAAATTAAGCGTCATATGATTACTAGAAAGTGGTCAAATTTCGATATAGCTTAGAAAGCGTTTTCTTTTATGAGTATTAAAAGTATTTTGGAGACTGTTTGTCGAAGACGGACTGTTTCTGGTAAAAAGGATACAGATCACTGCTACTCATGTACAGAAGTAATTTTCCTTGTTTTTCAAGGTTCGGAGGGGGGGGGGTTACCTTTAAATGATTTTTTTTTTCAGTCGGAGATTTTATTTCAAATCGTGTTTTAAACGTTTAGTATACTACGGGCTGCTTCGCCAAACTTCGACAAAAGTTTAGAAAGTGTTTTCTTTTATTAGTGTTCACATCATTTTGTGACCTCTAAGAAATATGACGTTCCATTTTAAGAGCCCCAGAAATGGAACGTCATATTTCCTGTTACACCAGACAAACAAAATAGCAAAAATGGCCAAATTGCTGTTTGTAAAAAGTCGATTGGCGAAGTATCGAAAACTACAGTCTTTGTAATGAAAGTTAAGTTTATGTCAGAGTGCAAATTGTTTGCAATTGTGCGAGCCTCATTAACTGTTAGTTTTATTGGTTGAATGGTTTGTCGTAAGGACTCGTTTTCTATGGAGTGCATGCATGTTTAGGGGCAAATGATGCCCAGCGCCTTAGTATAGCCTATGACACTCTGAGGCTATACAAATAGCCTTTCAATAGTTCGAACAAGTTTTGCTCGAAAACATGTTGGCCTTGTTTGGGCCGAGTTTTTCATATTACGGGCAAAAGTGAAAGAATATGGCACTTTCTTGTGACCCGATCTTAAATAAAACCGTCCTGAGGTCAACAGGCATAGAAGAACTTAAGCATTATCAATTATCATATAGTCTTATGCTTCTCATCTTCAAAAGCATCAATGTTATGACAAGACTTTTACTACGTTTTAATCACAGATGGGGCTATCTACAGGGTCTATTCACTGGCCACTTTCACCACTACTGGTATGATAGTTCGTTACTAAATTATTTGTAAGTGTTTCACTCACAAAAAATCTTATATTTAGATCACAGATAAGGAGTGGTCTACTGGGCTATTCAAAGGGGCATTTCGCTGGCCATCATCGGAGTATCCGGTCTGATGATTCATTCCAAAAGTATTTGTAACTGCTTTATATAAAAAATTTGCTATGTTTTCATTGCTGTCGGGCTTAGGGGCTATTTGCTGGCCACCGTCAGACCTAATGACATGGTAATTCACTACTAAAGTTTTATAAGTTTTTAATATAAAAATCATGCTAATTTTTTATTTTAGATGGTGCTGGTTGGCTATGGGGCTATTCACAGGGTCTGTTCAGGCTTTGGCCGTCGTCAGTTGTATTGGTGTGATAATTCATTAATTAAACTTATATAAGTGCTCTATAAAAAAAATCTTGCCACTTTTTAATCGCCAATGGGCCTGGGCTCTGGGCTCTGGATAAAAAAGAAGAAAAAAACTTGCAAGCCAAAGAAGTCAGTGATACGGCTTGACGATGAATTTAATAAGTATCGTTTAACATCGTTTTTTAAAAGCTCGTATCGATTGTTTCTTCAAGTCTAAGGTGTGAGCTAAGCCGGCACAACCATTAGAGGGCCCACTCCCCTATCGTTTTTAAAAACCTCTTTACCTCTGTCTGCAGTTATTGATTGTAGTATATGTCAAATAAAGATTAAAATGAATAAAATAATAAAAAGCGTGGATGAAAAGTTAGCGAAAAATATATTGCACCAAATAGCTTAAGAAGTTGTAGCTTGCTTTTAATAAAGTAGTAGTATTTGAAATCAATAGATTGTTAATGTTTGAATTTTTGCTGAAAAAAACCTTATCAAATTTGACTATTTAGTTTTGCCTTTTTTTCGGTTCAACATGGGAACACTGACGATAATGTGGTACTAACTTTGAAACAACTAAATGAAAAATCTTTAAAAATCACGGTTTTCAGGTATGAATAGACTTAAGATGGGTTCAAGGAGGCAAAAAGTGTTTTATTTTGATGTCTTTGGTATTTCAGCTCTTAGCAGTCAAGCAACAGCATGCTCCATAATACTAATATCTGTTTGAACGCAAATGTAAACATTCAAATCCTTGCTTTTGTATTGGGAGGTGATTAAATGATCAATTGTTGTAGATGACAGTGCTGCAGCTTGTAGATGACATTAGAAAAGATCTTTGCCACCCACAAAATCTCAGTTAAAGTCGATTTCGAACAGCTTATTACGGCTGTCAGCGAGATTTAAAATCAACAAAACTTGTCAACACCATGATGTACTATATGCACCTACAGCTTACTTACTTAATTGTAATTGTTGCACGTTCAAGCCGCATCCAGACTCATCGTGGCGCCCAGCAGATGACGACATGTCTCCTTCCATTGGTTTCGCTTGAGGGTGGCAGGCTTCACCATTTCCAGCCACTGGCGATCCCAGCGACGGCCGTATTTTTGGGATCCTCCGATTGGCTCCAGATCAGACTTAACTGCTGCTAGCCACGTCTTCTTTTGGCCTCCTTCCCTCTTCTTCCATGCCGGTAGTGGTAGACATTTGAGACATTTTTTGCTTATATGGTCATCTGGTCTGTGCATTGTGTGGCCAAACCATCTCAGTCTCCTGTGCTTAAAAATGTTAGAGACAAGTGGGCGATCCCCACATCTTCTCCTTACTTCTTCGTTCGAGATTCTATCTGAGAGGTGGATACCCAGGATATTACGCAGGCATTTGTGGTTGAATATATTCAAGCTCAACGCTTCGGCTGCTTTAAGTGACCATGTTTCACATACATAGAGGAGGACAGAAAGATCCATAGCTTCATAAAATCGGAGCTTTGTGTGTGGCGAAGTTTCGCTCCGCTTCCAGATATACTTCCGTAGGCGCCATGTATGTACCAACAGCGCCATCTACAAATGGTGGTGTACCATCATAGATGGCAAAACAGCATTTCAAGGTTTAATTCTTTCTAAAGCTAAATATTCGCTTTTTTTTAATTTTACAAACATGTTGTTGATGAAAAATGTCCTTCAAGATGAACTATTCCTCAACATTAAAATACTAAGGACACTGGAACAGAAACATTTTTGTCCTCTTGTGTCCAATAATACACATCTTAGGTCTATTCATGCTGGAAAACTGCAATTTTCTAAGACTTTTCTGTTGGTTGTGTAAAAATATTAAGATTTTAGGATAGCGTACTATTTTTGTCAGTATTGCCACGTCTAGCCAACAAATCATTAAGACCAACTATTCAAATTTAACAACGCTTTTTGTCCGTAAAAATTCAGGCATCAACAATTTTTTGATTCTCAGACATACCTGCACCTTCAAATTAAAGCTGTATTATTGTTATTATTAAGGAGGGGCCCCATTATCACTGGATTCGGTCTCAATCCCTTAAGACCCATTGCTTTCGCACCCCCAAAAATATGCTCCATTCGTGGTTGAGGGGTCAATGATGGATTTGGCCTCCCAGGTCTTACCATATACTTTGCCAACTGTCGGGCTTCTCCCTTCTTCACTATATCCTCCAGCTTAACAGTAACAATATGAAATATTTCAAGCCGGTTTCAAATTCCAGCTGGACATTCCTCTATCAGATGCCTTCTAGTTTCCACATTAGCCATCTCGCACGTTTGGCATGATGTGGATTCAGCCATACCTATTCGAGAAGATGTTTCCCCCAATTTCCATTTCCTGTTATGGCTTCTGTAACCAATCTCATCTCAGACCTTTTCGGTCGTAGAAAATGTTTAGTTAAGTGTGGTTAAACTTTGGGAGTAATTCCTTTGTTTCCTTACATCCCACCTTCCTCAGCCAATTTTTTTACGCTCTCTCGTTGGCCCAACTCCTCACCGCCGCCTTTCAGCAGCTCTAAGAAATGGTGATGAAAGGTTGTGGACCATAGTATCCCAACAATGTCATAGCCTTGGCTGCTTCATGTGCCATTTCATTACCCTCTATTCCTGAGTGTCCTGAAACCCACATCAGGATAATTCGGTTCCCTTTGGATGCCAATCTAATTAAAGCTGTACCTTTTAACCTGTTTGTAGCTTATTTTTTCCTCGTTCTATTTTTTTTTAAGTTTAGCCCCAGTACCACCAGTGCTTTCATAAATGCATATGAAGGTCTTTTTTTAATCAAAAATAAATTGTGGTTGCGTAAATTTCAAACAATAAGACTTCATTTTCACTGTCTTTGGTACTTTAAGAGTGAGTGAAAATGTTACCTTGGTTGATTTTTGAAAAGAAAAGAAAATATTAAGAGAAGTGTAACCATGGATGAACGCAGGGGGGGGGGGGGTGTAGTTCTCTCGTCTCTCTGTAAATGTATAGATTTTTCTTGTTCTCACCGTATATTCTTATATCTTATCTATTTAGCTTAACTTTTGCCATAGTGTTAAAGCTGGTCCTACCGTGTCCCCCTTTCCTTACTATTGTCACAGATTTCGATATTTGTTGATCATTCAATGAACAACTTGAAAAATTGTTGAATATTTTAGTTTCGTTAAAAGTGTCTTCCACATTCCCTTTGCATTTTATCAGCCGAAAAATTTTCGGACTATTCTTCTTGACTCCATAGAATTCTAAGATGATTTCTAAGCAGACACTTTTAATGAAACTGAAATATTCAACAATTGTTCAAGTTGTTCACTGAATGATCAACGAATATACTAAAAAAAAGGAAAATAAGATACAAGCAGGTTAAGAAGGTACAGCTTGAATTAGATTGGTGTCCAAGGGGAACCAGGGCAATCAGGAAGAGGGCAATGAAATGGCAGATGAAGCAGCCAAGGCTGGAACCCTATTAGTCTAAGAATTGCCAAGTTTGGTTTAAAAGGTAGTGTAAGCATGTATGATACAGTGGTATAGTCCCCCCTTCCAAGGTGCCCTTTGGTGCACCTTGTGATGCTGTCAAAGCCAGCAAGATGCATTCTACATGGAGCTAGATCGTACGGTGAAAAAAATGCGCAGAAGTGAGACTACCTCTTAGTAGCAGAAGACTGGAATGGTCGAGTTGGACAATCATGGATAATCTGTCCATGACGTCGTCAGCTACTATACATACGAACAGTCATGCAAAAAAGGTAGCGGAGAATCCAGTTTGCTTGCGACCCTAAACTTGTGGTTGCAAACTATGTCCCAACACAGAAGTTCACACCGCATCACCTAGCGCTCTAATTATAATGTCACTGTAACTCAGATAGACTATATGCTGGTCAGGAGAAGATGGCAAAGCTCTGTCCAAGAAGCCCGTTCCAATAGAGGAAAATGTACTGGATCCAGGGGGACCATACACTCGTTCGAGCAAAGATCCGTCTCTGGCTTAGTATGACGAAGAGAGTGTAAAGAGAATACTAAACATCGCCAAACTGGGATCTGATCAAATTGAACATTAGTTTTGCATTCAGCTCTAAACAGGTTTGGTGCCCCATCTGCGGGTGTTCAAGATCCCGAAAAAATGTGTCTTAATTTGAGGGCCGCTGCCATTGAAGACAGCATTTAATATATTTAGCTACTCCTGCACACTTCAGACAGTTGGTTTTCGAAAGAAACCGTGGAGATAGTCTAAGAGAGACATGCCTCAATCCATCTAGACAAACAGTCTGAAGCTGTATTGAAGAAGCGCATTAAGTAAAGTGGAAGAAAGGACCGCTTATGTCACTGGGAAGAAGTTGCTTGTGGACTAGAAAACTCAGGCCGAAACTAGGACTCACGACGCACTTATCAAATTCTTGAAGAAGATTACAGAAAGAATTTGTATGTTTCACACATTATCAAAGATAAACAAGGGAATTGCTTAGCCGATTGT
Organism: Artemia sinica; assembly: GCA_027921565.1. Taxonomy (NCBI): domain Eukaryota; kingdom Metazoa; phylum Arthropoda; class Branchiopoda; order Anostraca; family Artemiidae; genus Artemia; species Artemia sinica. Next base: position 3,911,650 of record CM051270.1, on the reverse strand, counting down.
GCCCGAAAAGTAAAGCGATGGAAAATATGCTTTAACGAGCTTCTAAACGCCAACATAATTGCGCGCGTAGATTTTGTAAATACACCATCCTCAGTCTCGATACAGCCATACGATATAAACATATCTCTGCCAGACCTTGGCAAAATCATCAAAGCCCTCCGGAGTCTCATATGACAAAAGTGTCCTGGTGGAGACCGCATTTTGTCTGAGATTTACATAGCTTCCTTCCACTTGATTTCAAACCAGCTGTTGTAACTATTTACTGAAATATGGAAAACCAAGAAGCTCCCAAAGGATTGAAAAATCTGAGTCATCCATTTCGTTTACAAAAGAGACGGAAGGCAAAGTGTAGTAATTATAGAGGCATATCTCTTGTTGACATTGCAGCAAAATTATTCTCCATCATTTGAGGGTTTGATCATGCAACAATGTAAAAGGTATATCCCTCCCCTCATCAGCATATTCATAGATTACGTTGTCACTTTTGATTTGATTTAACGGCAAACTTTGTGGAAGATTCTCCTCGAGGATTATATGCCTCAGGAATTCGTCGACATCCGGGAAGCTTATTACCCTGTATGTGCATCCTGAGTCTATGGCGAAGACTCTTTACTGTTCTATGCAGGTTCCAAACCTGCCAGTTGCAGAATTCGACAGAATTCCAAAAGCTGCCGACATTTTAGCAGCACAACTTGTGTTTTGACAGGTTTTCTTTGAGCAAAATGTTGTGTCATATGATACTCCGGATGGTTTTGATGATGTTCCCAAGGTCTGGCAGAGATATGTTTATATCGTATGACTGTATCGAGACTGAGGATGGTGTGTTTACAAAATCTACGCGCGCAATTATGTTGGCGTTTAGAAGCTCGCTAAAGCATATTTTCTATCACTTTACTTTTCGGGCACAATCGGCTAAGCAATGCCCTTGTTTATCTTTGATAATGTGTGAAACATACAAATTCTTTCCGTAATCTTCTTCAAGAATTTGATAAGTGCGTCGTGAGTCTTATTTTCGGCCTGATGTAAAAAAAGTATTTTTTCAGACCAAATCTGCCAACACATTTCACTAGGCCATCGAAACTGTCAAGTAGCATTGCTACTATGCTACCCCACTTTTTCCAGGGCAGGTTCTATTTAGAATGTGGTGTCAAAAAAGGCTGTAGACTCTCTCGGGTCTTTTTCAATTATTGTTTCGATTGGTCCCTTGAAATGTTAATTGAAACGTCACTTTTACGGACCTTGACTACGTAGACGATGTAAATCTTCACCCCTCGATCCCACACCTAGCCTAGTAAATGCCTGACAAAGTGGCTCATTTTTCAGCCTACTTTGGCCTAAGGGTAATCACAAAGAAAACGAAAGCTCTTGATCTGAATGCTACAACTGACGATCAACTTGTCCTCCATGGTCTCCCACTGTAAAAGGCTGGTAGCTTTGTCTTTCTGGGATCCGAGGTGGATTCGAAAGGAGTATGCGATCAAACAGAAGAATATATAGAGCTCAATCACTCTTGCTCAACTCTGCAGGCATCTCTGGATTCGTCGAAAGGCTAGCTAAATAACAAAGATGAGCATCCATAAGTTGACAGTTAGGACAGTTCTTTTCTCTGATGTCGGATATACGCAAAAGTTTGAACATGGACTCTCTTTAGCCCCTTACGACCCGAAACTGGATAATTGCATATTTTAATAAAGATTAAATTTGTGAAAGTTCCTAAACATGTTAAACATATTAGAACTTTGTAGCTGGTTATAATCAAAACTTGATTATCATTATTTTCATTCAGCAATATGCCTGGCCATTCTACAAACCCGTGGACGCGGACCTACTTGGATTAAGTGACTATCATCAAATTATCAAAAAACCTATGGATTTGGGAACTGTCAAGGTAAGAATATACTCCAATATGTCAAGGTAAGAAAAGAGAGAGCTGCTTTACTGTCATTGCTTTCTATGCTAGTGTGATAGCTTTTTTAAATACTACTTCTTAAACTTTAACCTTAGTTCAAAGGTTTTTGGTAAAACTGGGAACGAAAGCCAAATACACAATTAATGTTAATTGTGCATTTAATGGTGGAATAACAAACGTCTTATCTTGCGGAATTTTCAAGTGAATAATTCGGGTGAAAAAAAAACATTACTAGGTGTAATAAAATCAGACAAATATTGTGTTTCAGGGTAACATAACAATGCATTAGCTTTGCGATGGTATAATTAATTATTAAATGGTGCAATTATTTGTGGAAGAACAAATGTATCATCAGCTGCCGTTTCTGGTTGTAAAACCGGGTGAATTACTGGGTGTAATTAAATATGCTAGTGTGATTAACGGTATAATAACAGAAGCATTATCGGGTCCATTTTTGAAATGTAAAAAAACTGAATTAGTGAAAACAAAGTAAACAATTAGTGTAAACAAATAAATTTAGTTTTAAGCCTATTTTAATATAAGCCTTTTAAAGCAGCTTGTTGTCACATATATTTTCATATAACTTGAGCTTTTTCTTACTTCGTTGTAGCTAGCTAAAGTACCAAAGCTATCCACAAGAGAGACCTGAGGATTATTTACGCCCAGGTAAGGTGCTTTACGTTCTCCTCTTCAAGGAATTCTGCCTCTCTACCTTAACAGCCCGACACATTACTCTTTGTGCTAATTTCGGGAATAATTTGTGTCTTAACCTACGTTTTCAATATCTACTCCCACCCCCTTATTGCCTGAAAAGCCCCGTTTATTTTGATTGTCACATTTAATTATAGTTTATCTGATTTACTTATAATGGCCCGCCTTTCTTTTGACCCTAGATGGATGGCCGAAAAGGACGATCGTTGGCAATCTGTCATCTTTTATTCGCAAAAAGTGTCCTATTCATATCAACCTTTCTCTCATTATAGCCCTGGAAAGTGCGATAGTACCTTATTCTTCATACAGCTTACTGTTCGAAGTCCGGTCAGTGAATCGGGTGCCTAAAACTATCTAAGGAAAACTTATTATAGCCCTATCTATCTATATACTACCCCTAAAACTATCTCATTATAGCCCTAGAAAGTGGGATAGTACCTTATTCTTCATACAGCCTACTGTTCGAAGTACGGTCAGTCAATCGGGTACCTAAAGCTATCTGAGGATAACTCATTATAGCCCTATCTATCTATATACATAGCCCTAAAACTATCGCATTATAGCCCTGGAAAGTGGGATAGTATCTTATCTCCATACAGCTTACCATTGAAATACGGTCAGTCAATCGGGTATCTAAAACTATCTTAGGATAACTCATTATAGCCCTATCAATCTATATACATAGCCCTAAAACTATCTCATTATAGCCCTGGAAAGTGGGATAGTACCTTATTCTTCATACAGCTTACTGTTCGAAGTACGGTCAGTCAATCGGGTACCTAAAACTATCTAAGGATAACTCATTATAGCTCTATCTATCTATATACATAGCCCTAAAACTATCGCATTATAGCCCTGGAAAGTGGGATAGTACCTTAATCTCCATACCGCTTACCATTGAAATACGGTCAGTCAGTCGGGTATCTAAAACTATCTTAGGATAACTCATAATAGCCCTATCTATCTATATACATAGCCTAAAACTATCGCATTATAGCCCTGGAAAGTGGGATAGTACCTTATTCTTCATACAGCTTACTTTTCGAAGTACGGTCAGTCAATCGGGTACCTTAAACTATCTAAGGATAACTCATTATAGCTCTATCTATCTATATACATAGCCCTAAAACTATCGCATTATAGCCCTGGAAAGTGGGATAGTACCTTAATCTCCATACAGCTTACTGTTTGAAATACGGTATGTCAATCGGGCACCTAAAACTATCTGCGGATAACTCATTATAGCCCTATCAATCTATATACATAGCCCTAAAACTATCTCATTATAGCCCTGGAAAGTGGGATAGCACCTTATTCTTCCTACAGCTTACTGTTCGAAGTACGGTCAGTCAATCGGGTACCTAAAACTATCTAAGGATAACTCATTATAGCTCTATCTATCTATATACATAGCCCTAAAACTATCGCATTATAGCCCTGGAAAGTGGGATAGTACCTTAATCTCCATACCGCTTACCATTGAAATACGGTCAGTCAGTCGGGTATCTAAAACTATCTTAGGATAACTCATAATAGCCCTATCTATCTATATACATACCCCTAAAACTATCTCATTATAGCCCTGGAAAGTGGGATAGCACCTTATTCTTTATACAGCCTACTGTTCGAAGTACGGTCAGTCAATCGGGTACCTAAAACTATCTAAGGATAACTCATTATAGCTCTATCTATCTATATACATAGCCCTAAAACTATCTCATTATAGCCCTGGAAAGTGGGATAGTACCTTATTCTTCATACAGCTTACTGTTGGAAATACGGTCAGTCAGTTAAGTACCTAAAACTATCTGAGGGTAACTCATTATAGCCCTATCTATCTATATACATAGCCCTAAAACTATCTCATTATAGCCCTGGAAAGTGGGGTAGTACCTTATTCTTCATACAGCTTACTGTTCGAAGTACGGTCAGTCAATCGGTGCCTAAAACTATCTGAGGATAACTCATTATAGCCCTATCTATCTATATACATAGCCCTAAAACTATCTCATTATAGCCTGGAAAGTGGGATAGTACCTTATTCTTCATACAGCTTACTGTTGGAAATACGGTCAGTCAGTAGTACCTAAAATATCTGAGGATAACTCATTATAGCCTATCTATCTATATACATAGCCCTAAAACTATCTCATTATAGCCTGGAAAGTGGGATAGTACCTTATTCTTCATACAGCTTACTGTTGAAATACGGTCAGTCATCGGTATCTAAAACTATCTGAGGATAACTCATATAGCCCTATCTATCTATATACATAGCCCTAAAACTATCTCATTATAGCCCTGGAAAGTGGGTAGTATCTTATTCTTCCTACAGCTTACTGTTGGAAATACGGTCAGTCAATCGGTACCTAAAACTATCTGAGGATAACTCATTATAGCTCTATCTATCTATATACATAGCCCTAAAACTATCCATTATAGCCCTGGAAAGTGGGGTAGTACCTTATTCTCCATACAGCTTACCGTTGAAATACGGTCAGTCAATCGGTACCTAAAACTATCTGAGGATAACTCATTATAGCCCTATCTATCTATATACATAGCTCTAAAACTATCTCATTATAGCCCTGGAAAGTGGGTAGTACCTTATTCTTCATACAGCTTACTGTTTGAAATACGGTCATTCAATCGGGTACCTAAAAACTATCTGAGGATAACTCATTATAGCCCTATCTATCTATATACATAGCCCTAAAACTATCGCATTATAGCCCTGGAAAGTGGGATAGTACCTTATTCTTCATACAGCTTACTGTTTGAAATACGGTATTTCAATCGGGTACCTAAAACTATCTGAGGATAACTCATTATAGCCTATCTATCTATATACATAGCCCTAAAACTATCTCATTATAGCCCTGGAAAGTGGGATAGTACCTTATTCTCCATACAGCTTACCGTTTGAAATACGGTCAGTCAATACGGTACCTAAAACTATCTGAGGATAACTCATAATAGCCCTATCTATCTATATACATAGCTCTAAAACTATCTCATTATAGCCCTGGAAAGTGGGGTAGTACCTTATTCTTCATACAGCTTACTGTTTGAAATACGGTATTTCAATCGGGCACCTAAAACTAACTGCGGATAACTCATTATAGCCCTATCAATCTATATACATAGCCCTAAAACTATCGCATTATAGCCCTGGAAAGTGGGGTAGTACCTTATTCTTCATACAGCTTACTGTTCGAAATACGGTCAGTCAATCGGGTACCTAAAACTATCTGAGGATAACTCATTATAGCCCTATCTATCTATATATAGCCCTATAACTACCTCATTATAGTCCTGGAAAGTGGGATAGTACCTTATTCTTCATACAGCTTACTGTTCGAAATACGGTCAGCTGGGTTCCTAAAACTATCTGAGGAACACTCATAATAGCCCTATCTATCTATATATAGCCCTGTAACTACCTCATTATAGCCCTGGAAAGTGGGGTAGTACCTTATTCTTCCTACAGCTTACTGTTCGAAATACGGTCAGTCAGTTAAGTACCTAAAACTATCTGAGGATAACTCATTATAGCCCTATCTATCGATATATAAAGCCCTAAAACTGTCTCATTATAGCCCTGGAAAGTGGGATAGTACCTTATTCTTCATACAGCTTACTGTTCGAAGTACGGTCAGTCAATCGGGTACCTAAAACTATTTGAGGAAAACTCATTATAGCCCTATCTATCTATATACATAGCCCTAAAACTATCTTATTATAGCCCTGGAAAGTGGGGTAGTACCTTATTCTTCTTACAGCTTACAGTTCGAAATACGGTCAGTTAGTCAGGTACCTAAAACTATCTGAGGATAACTCATTATAGCCTATCTATCTATATACATAGCCCTAAAACTATCTCATTATAGCCCTGGAAAGTGGGTAGTACCTTATTCTTCAAACAGCTTACTGTTCGAAGTACGGTCAGTCAATCGGGTACCTAAAACTATCGAGGATAACTCGTTATAGCCCTATCTATCTATATACAAAGCTCTAAAACTACTCATTATAGCCCTGGAAAGTGGGGTAGTACCTTATTCTTCCTACAGTTACTGTTCCAAATACGGTCAGTTAGTCAGGTACCTAAAACTATCTGAGGATAACTCATTATAGCCCTATCTATCTATATACATAGCCCTAAAACTATCTCATTATAGCCCTGGAAAGTGGGGTAGTACCTTATTCTTCATACAGCTTACTGTTCGAAATACGGTCAGTCAATCGGGTACCTAAAACTATCTGAGGATAACTCATTATAGCCCTATTTATCTATATACATAGCCCTAAAACTATCTCATTATAGCCCTGGAAAGTGGGGCATTACCTTATTCTTCAAACAGCTTACCGTTCGAAATACGGTCAGTCAATCGGGTACCTAAAACTATCTGAGGATAACTCATTATAGCCCTATTTATCTATATACATAGCCCTAAAACTATTTCATTATAGCGCCTGGAAAGTGGGATAGTACCTTATTCTTCATACAGCTTACTGTTTGAAATAAGGTAATTCAATCGGGTACCTAAAACTATCTGAGAAAAACTCATTTTAGCCGTATCTATCTATATATAGCCCTATAACTACCTCATTATAGCCCTGGAAAGTGGGATAGTACCTTATTTTTCATACAGCTTACTGTTCGAAGTACGGTCAGTCAATCGGGTACCTAAACTACCTGAGGATAACTCATTATAGCCCTATCTATCTACATATAGCCCTACAACTGCCTCATTATAGTCCTGGAAAGTGGGATAGTAGCTTATTCTTCATACAGCTTACTGTTCGAAATACGGTCAGCTGGGTTCCTAAAACTATCTGAGGAACACTCATAATAGCCCTATCTATCTATATATAGCCCTGTAACTACCTCATTATAGCCCTGGAAAGTGGGGTAGTACCTTATTCTTCCTACAGCTTACTGTTCGAAATACGGTCAGTCAGTTAAGTACCTAAAACTATCTGAGGATAACTCATTATAGCCCTATCTATCGATATATATAGCCCTAAAACTGTCTCATTATAGCCCTGGAAAGTGGGGTAGTACCTTATTCTTCAAACAGCTTACTGTTCGAAGTACGGTCAGTCAATCGGGTACCTAAAACCATCTGAGGATAACTCATCATAGCCCTATCTATCTATATACAAAGCTCTAAAACTATCTCATTATAGCCCTGGAAACTGGGGTAGTTCCTTATTCTTCCTACTGCTTACTGTTCGAAATACGGTCAGTCAGTCAGGTACCTAAAACTATCTGAGGATAACTCATTATAGCCCTATCTATCTATATACATAGCCCTAAAACTATCTCATTATAGCCCTGGAAAGTGGGGTAGTACCTTATTCTTCTTACAGCTTACAGTTCGAAATACGGTCAGTCAATCGGGTACCTAAAACTATCTGAGGATAACTCATTATAGCCCTATCTAACTATATACATAGCCCTAAAACTATCTCATTATAACCCTGGAAAGTGGGATAGTACCTTATTCTCCATACAGCTTACCGTCGAAGTACGGTCGATCAATCGGGTACCTAAAATTCTGAGGATAACTCATTATAGCCCTATCTATCTATATACATAGCCCTAAAACTATCTCATTATAGCCCTGGAAAGTGGGGTAGTACCTTATTCTTCAAACAGCTTACCGTCGAAATACGGTCAGTCAATCGGGTACCTAAAACTATCTGAGGATAACTCATTATAGCCCTATTTATCTATATACATAGCCCTAAAACTATCTCATTATAGCCCTGGTAAGTGGAGTAGTACCTTATTCTTCATACAGCTTACTGTTTGAAATACGGTCAGTCAGTCAGGTACCTAAAACTATCTGAGGATAACTCATTATAGCCCTATCTAACTATATACATAGCCCTAAAACTATCTCATTATAGCCCTGGAAAGTGGGATAGTACCTTATTCTTCATACAGCTTACCGTTGAAATACGGTCAGTCAATCGGGTACCTAAAACTATCTGAGGATAACTCATTATAGCCCTATCTATCTATATACATAGCTCTAAAACTATCTTATTATAGCCCTGGAAAGTGGGATAGTACGTCATTCTTCATACAGCTTACTGTTTGAAATACGGTCAGCCAATCGGATAATCGGTCAATCAGCCAATCTCATTATAGCCCTTTAAAGTGGGATAGTACCTTATTCTTCATACAGCTTACTGTTCGAAGTACGGTCAGTCAATCGGGTACCTAAAACTATCGAGGATAACTCGTTATAGCCCTATCTATCTATATACATAGCCCTACAACTACCTCATTATAGTCCTGGAAAGTGGGATTGTACCTTATTCTTCATACAGCTTACTGTTCGAAATACGGTCAGTTGGGTCCCTAAAACTATCTGAGGAACACTCATATAGCCCTATCTATCTATATACAAAGCTCTAAAACTACCTCATTATAGCCCTGGAAAGTGGGGTAGTTCCTTATTCTTCCTACAGCTTACTGTTCGAAATACGGTCAGTCAATCGGTACCTAAAACTATCTGAGGATAACTCATTATAGCCCTATCTATCTATATACATAGCCCTAAAACTATCTCATTATAGCCCTGGAAAGTGGGATAGTACCTTATTCTTCAAACAGCTTACTGTTCGAAGTACGGTCAGTCAATCGGGTACCTAAAACTATCGAGGATAACTCGTTATAGCCCTATCTATCTATATACATAGCCCTAAAACTATCTCATTATAGCCCTGGAAAGTGGGATAGTATCCTTATTCTTCCTACAGCTTACTGTTCGAAATACGGTCAGTCAGTCGGGTACCTAAAACTATCTGAGGATAACTCATTATAGCCCTATCTATCTATATACATAGCCTAAAACTATCTCATTATAGCCCTGGAAAGTGGGGTAGTACCTTATTCTTCTTACAGCTTACAGTTCGAAATACGGTCAGTCAATCGGGTACCTAAAACTATCTGAGGATAACTCATTATAGCCCTATCTATCTATATACATAGCCCTAAAACTATCTCATTATAGCCCTGGAAAGTGGGATTATACCTTATTCTCCATACAGCTTACTGTTCGAAATACGGTCTGTCAATCCGGTACCTAAAACTATCTGAGGATAACTCATTATAGCCCTATCTATCTATATACATAGCCCTAAAACTATCTCATTATAGCCCTGGAAAGTGGGGTAGTACCTTATTCTTCATACAGCTTACCGTTGAAATACGGTCAGTTCAATCGGGTACCTAAAACTAACTGCGGATAACTCATTATAGCCCTATCAATCTATATACATAGCCCTAAAACTATCTCATTATAGCCCTGGAAAGTGGGATAGTACCTTATTCTTCATACAGCTTACTGTTTCGAAATACGGTCAGTCAGATCGGTACCTAAAACTATCTGAGGATAACTCATTATAGCCCTATCTATCTATATACATAGCCCTAAAACTATCTCATTATAGCCCTGGAAAGTGGGATAGTACCTTATTCTTCCTACAGCTTACTGTTCGAAATACGGTCAGTCAATCTGTGTACCTAAAACTATCTGAGGATAACTCATTATAGCCCTATCTATCTATATACATAGCCCTAAAACTATCTCATTATAGCCCTGGAAAGTGGGATAGTACCTTATTCTCCATACAGCTTACCGTTCGAAATACGGTCAGTCAATCCGGTACCTAAAACTATCTGAGGATAACTCATTATAGCCCTATCTATCTATATACATAGCCCTAAAACTATCTCATTATAGCCCTGGGAAAGTGGGGTAGTACCTTATTCTTCATAACAGCTTACTTGTTCGAAATACGGTCAGTCAATCTGGTACCTAAAACTATCTAAGGATAACTCATTATAGCCCTATTTATCTATATACATAGCCCTAAAACTATCGCATTATTGCCCTGGAAAGTGGGATAGTACTCTATATCTCAATACAGCTTACCGTTGAAATACGGTCAGTCAATCGGGTACCTAAAACTATCTGAGGATAACTCATTATAGCCCTATTTATCTATATACATAGCCCTAAAACTATCTCATTATAGCCCTGGAAAGTGGGGTAGTACCTTATTCTTCAAACAGCTTACCGTCGAAATACGGTCAGTCAATCGGGTACCTAAAACTATCTGAGGATAACTCATTATAGCCCTATTTATCTATATACATAGCCCTAAAACTATCTCATTATAGCCCTGGAAAGTGGGTAGTATCTTATTCTTCAATACAGCTTACCGTTTGAATACGGTCAGTCAATCGGGTACCTAAAACTATCTGAGGATAACTCATTATAGCCCTATTTATCTATATACATAGCCCTAAAACTATCTCATTATAGCCCTGGTAAGTGGAGTAGTACCTTATTCTTCAAACAGCTTACTGTTTGAAATACGGTCAGTTCATTCGGGTACTAAAACTAATCTGAGGATAACTCATTATAGCCCTATTTATCTATATACATAGCCCTAAAACTATCTCATTATAGCCCTGGAAAGTGGGATAGTACCTTATTCTTCATACAGCTTACTGTTCCAAATACGGTCAGTTAGTACGGTACCTAAAACTATCTGAGGATAACTCATTATAGCCCTATCTATCTATATAATAGCCCTAAAACTATCTCATTATAGCCCTGGAAAGTGGGGTAGTACCTTATTATTCATACAGCTTACTGTTCGAAATACGGTCAGTCAATCGGGTACCTAAAACTATCTGAGGATAACTCATTATAGCCCTATTTATCTATATACATAGCCCTAAAACTATCTCATTATAGCCCTGGAAAGTGGGGTAGTACCTTATTCTTCAAACAGCTTACTGTTCGAAATACGGTCAGTCATCGGTACCTAAAACTATCTGAGGATAACTCATTATAGCCCTATCTATCTATATACATAGCCCTAAAACTATCTCATTATAGCCCTGGAAAGTGGGATAGTACCTTATTCTTCATACAGCTTACTGTTCGAAATACGGTCAGTCAATCGGGTACCTAAACTATCTGAGGATAACTCATTATAGCCCTATTATCTATATCATAGCCCTAAACTACTCATTATAGCCCTGGAAAGTGGGATAGTACCTTATTCTTCATACAGCTTACTGTTTGAAATACGGTCAGTCAATACGGTACCTAAAACTATCTGAGGATAACTCATTATAGCCCTATCTATCTATATACATAGCCCTAAAACTATCTCATTATAGCCCTGGAAAGTGGGATAGTACCTTATTCTTCATACAGTTTACTGTTCGAAATACGGTCAGTCAATCGGTACCTAAAACTATCTGAGGATAACTCATTATAGCCCTATTATCTATATACATAGCCTAAAACTATCTCATTATAGCCCTGGAAAGTGGGATAGTACCTTATTCTTCATACAGCTTACTGTTTGAAATACGGTCAGTCAGTCGGGTACCTAAAACTATCTGAGGATAACTCATTATAGCCCTATCTATCTATATACATAGCCCTAAAACTATCTCATTATAGCCCTGGAAAGTGGGGTAGTACCTTATTCTTCATACAGCTTACTGTCGAAATACGGTCAGTCGATCGGGTACCTAAAACTATCTGAGGATAACTCATTATAGCCCTATTTATCTATATACATAGCCCTAAAACTATCTCATTATAGCCCTGGAAAGTGGGGATAGTACCTTATTCTTCATACAGTTTACTGTTCCAAATACGGTCAGTTAGTCAGGTACCTAAAACTATCTGAGGATAACTCATTATAGCCCTATCTATCTATATCATAGCCCTAAAACTATCCTCATTATAGCCCTGGAAAGTGGGATAGTACCTTATTCTTCATACAGCTTACTGTTTGAAATACGGTCAGTCATTCGGGTTACTAAAACAATCTGAGGATAACTCATTATAGCCCTATTTATCTATATACATAGCCTAAAACTATCTCATTATAGCCCTGGAAAGTGGGATAGTACCTTATTCTTCATACAGCTTACTGTTCGAAGTACGGTCAGTCAATCAGGTACCTAAACTATCTGAGGATAACTCATTATAGCCCTATCTATCTATATCATAGCCCTAAAACTACCTCATTATAGTCCTGGGAAAGTGGGGATAGTACCTTATTGTTCAACAGCTTACTGTTTGAAATACGGTCAGTCATCGGGTTCCTGAAACTATCTGAGGATAACTCATTATAGCCCTATCTATCTATATACATAGCTCTAAAACTATCTCATTATAGCCCTGGAAAGTGGGGTAGTACCTTATTCTTCATACAGCTTACTGTTCGAAGTACGGTCAGTCAATCGGGTACCTAAACTACCTGAGGATAACTCATTATAGCCCTATCTATCTACATATAGCCCTACAACTACCTCATTATAGTCCTGGAAAGTGGGATAGTACCTTGTTGTTCAACAGCTTACTGTTCGAAATACGGTCAGTTGGGTTCCTGAAACTATCTGAGGAACATTCATAATAGCCCTATCTATCTATATATAGCCCGGTAACTACCTCATTATAGCCCTGGAAAGTGGGGTAGTACCTTATTCTTCCTACAGCTTACTGTTCGAAATACGGTCAGTCAGTCAGGTACCTAAAACTATCTGAGGATAACTCATTATAGCCCTATTTATCTATATACATAGCCCTAAAACTATCTCATTATAGCCTGGAAAGTGGGGTAGTACCTTATTCTTCAACAGCTTACTGTCGGAATACGGTCAGTCTGGGTACCTAAACTATCTGAGGATAACTCATTATAGCCCTATTATCTATACATAGCCCTAAAACTATAGCCCTGGAAAGTGGAGTAGTACCTTATTCTTCCAACAGCTTACTGTTCCAAATACGGTCAGTTAGTCAGGTACCTAAAACTATCTGAGGATAACTCATTATAGCCCTTTCTATCATATACATAGCCCTAAAACTATCTCATTATAGCCCTGGAAAGTGGGGTAGTACCTTATTCTTCAAACAGCTTACTGTTGGAAGTACGGTCAGTCAATCGGGTACCTAAAACTATCTGAGGATAACTCATTATAGCCCTATTTATCTATATACATAGCCCTAAAACTATCTCATTATAGGCCTGGTAAGTGGAGTAGTACCTTATTCTTCAAACAGCTTACTGTTTGAAATACGGTCAGTCATTCGGGTACCTAAAACAATCTGAGGACAATCCCTCTTGGAAACATTTAACAAATCCTTTTCCGTCTTCCGAGGTGCTTAAGTGTGAATTGCTTCCGAAGTGAGTTTTTCGAAGCGCCCACGCTTCATGATCATACTTGACCACTGTCATCACTCTACCTTCCAAAATTGTAATCTTGGTTCACAGACTTATCTTCCTCTTCTTCTAAACTTTTTAATTGTGAAAAAAGACCCTGTGTATTTTACTTTTTACTTCTTCACAGCATCCACCCTCTTTTCTAATTATACTATTTAGGTAAGTGAAGCTATCCACTTGGTCAATCTTTTCGTTACCCAACATCACCTTTGCCTTTCGTTTATTCCTAGTCTGAGCGACTTAGTCTTCTTTACATCAATTTTCAAACCTATTATTGTACCCTGAACTCTCGAAATCTCAAAAAAGATCATTTATTTTGCTAAAATTTTCATTTAGGATACTCAAAACAAGCATAATCTAAGTCAAGGAGAGTTTTACCTTCCCATTTGATTTTATGCTCTCCCATAGCCTTTTTCAAAGTCCATCAAAAGGACCCTTATAAATTGGGATAGACCACAATCCTGCTTAACTCCCGGTTCAATACGAAACGCGATATTAAGCTTATTTCCTACCCTAACTACAGCAGTATTACAAACAAACTGTTTCCCATCAATGTATTTTTGTAGTCACATTGACCGACATTGTCAATTATACATAATCAATCCAACTGCAAATCATTTATGGGTCTCTAATGACCGTTTTTCTCATGAGCTTAAAAACTTAAAACTGACTATGTTGACAAAAATAAAAAATTTATTGCTCCTTTTGCCTATTGCATTTCCGATTATTAATAGGTTGAGCTGAATATAACTGAAAAAAGAAAACAGAATGTTAACCAAAAAGGATTTATTTACAGCGTTTGCTTTTATTCTCTTTTCTTTTTTGCTCCCTTTTTCTCTTTCTCTTTTTATGTACTTCACCGTTGTGCAACTGTTGACAAGTTTTCAAATATATAATACATTAATGTACCTTATGACTAAAATTTGTTTATAGATTATTTTTCGTTTGCTATAAAAAATTGTTAAATTTATTAAGATGACTAAGTTATTAAAATTATTATCAATTATAATAATAACTTTAGAATTCATTTACTAGAGAAACCCACGGATCATCAGATTATCCGAAAGATCAATATATTTGACTAAACTACGCGGGGTTCTGACTCCCCGAAATATTAAATATTTTACACAAATTATGCGAACGTTCCTTTGCTAAGGCCGTAAGGCCGTTAGTGAAATGATTTATTGAAAACAAAACCCTTTGTGTGGAGTATTGTTTTTTATTATCTTTTAGACTAACCTTGATCGAGGAGAATACAAAAGTGCAGCGGAATTTGCGGCCGATGTTCGACTAGTATTTAGCAATTGTTATCGGTACAATCCCCCTGAGCATGACGTTGTCACAATGGCAAGGAAGCTTCAAGAAGTATTCGAAGTTCGGTAAGAGCAAGCATTTTTAGCTCTCATGCACTTTCTTGCTGGATTATCTAGTTCCAACTGTGTTTCGATATTTTTTTCGATTTTACATTTCGAATATTTGGATCGAAAACGGAAACTTCTGTGGTAATTAGTTTCTTCGTATTTTTTTTTATTATTCGTATTCCTTTCTAGTTATCTGCTTTGAATTTTTCCTTTTCCGGATTTATGCTCCAGTTTTAGTCCAGAAAAGAATTCTGTACTGTCTATGATTGTATTAGCGGCAATTTTTTTCTTGTCTTTCTTTTTCCCTTTGCCTTTTTCTTCAAAGCTCCCCCCCCCTTCCTCCAATGAAATATTTTGAAAACAAATATAATTTTAAGCTCTGGAACTATTTTATCCTTTGAATTTTTTCTCACTAAAAAGCGTCATTGTAGTCCTGAAAGATAAGTGTGCAGTTTGAATGTTGAGTGTGAGAAGCGGAAACTCCTGTGATGTTTGACTTCTCCGTATTTGTGTTTTTTGTGTTTGTGTTTGTTTCGCAATTCATATTTTCGCTATTAGTTTTCTTTTTTTCTTTATTTAACCCCTAACCCCAGTCATGAAGAGCCTTAGCATTATGACAGTTAAAATGAGAATCTCTAAATTCCCTTTTGTGGACCATTCACGTTGAAATATTCACCCAAAATAATACTAAATAATTGTAATTTATCACTATATTCAATTTCCCGAAACATAAACAACAATTTTGTCGCTTTGTGTGGAGACTAGAGCTAGTGCTGAAAAAATAAAAAATTATCAGCGCCATCTAGCGTTTGTGACTGTTCTGGCCAAACTTTCTGCATAAGGTTTTATGTCGATGGATACAACCAAGGGCAAATTGCCTTCGAATCCTGAGCAGACATTGCTTTTGGGTTCTGAGTTACGCTCATCTATCATCTATTTATTTGCGCTTCCAGATACTTTAAAATGCAGGCTAAAAAAGTAGAATTATTTTTCCAGTAGGCGTACCATCTTGAAGTCAACTAGCCTGATTAACTTACCTCTATCTTTCCAATCCAACCTAGGTCTACCTCGTATATCTAGATTTTAACTTTAAATAAGTTTTGAAAATAAAAAAAGGACTGATCAATCATCATTTACAGAGGACTTCCAGCTTTAATCTTATTTGCATTACAGATTAATCTTGCGGAACCAAATATCTTATTTTCTTTGAAATTTTCTTCTTTTTAATGAAGTAGCCAGGCGCTGTATTGTTGGGGCGCTAGTATTTCTTAATCCCTATCTTTCCACGTTAAATAGACGAAGAACGAATTCTTATAAGTTTCCCATTCTATGGCATGCATTTTCTATGGATTTCCAAATTAAAAAATACAGTATCGCTCCTGGGATAAGTGTTCATTTTTCCCTCTTTATCTCTTTCTTCTCTCTCTGTCTCTTTCCTTCCTTCTCTCTCTGTCTCTTTCCTCCTCGCTTTCTCTCTCTCCCTTTGTTCCTCTGTTGCTGTAATTATTTCTTTTTATTATATTACTTTTTTTATTTCAATTGTTAAATTTCATTGTTATATATAAACGCCGGCGCATTAATCGAACGCCACCTACGAGAGGTTCGGTTGACCTCCGCACGCGCACCGCCGCCGGCAGAGGCGGCGGCGGCTTTCGGCTAACTTTGAATTAATTTTGCGGCAATTCTTTATTGCGTCAAACGCAAAGTCGGAGCTTTTCTTTTCTCGTGTGGTTAAGCATTTTGATTTTCTGATGAGAAATCAAGCAGGGCTTGCACTATCCCCGAATTATCGGGGGTTTCCCCGACAATCTATGTGTCACCCCGAAAAAAAATATGGTTCCTCGAATCCCATAAAATCACCCAATCACGGTGCCACCCCTAGTGATTTATCACTAGTTACTATCCCTGCCAAATATTACTTTGTATACCATAAATCTTCACTACTCTCTTGTTCGTTAATTTTCGTCTATTGTGTTACTTTGCATATAAACCAGGCAGATACAATTGCAATATACACGGTTCTTCATATTGACAAGTGTCGTCTTTATGAAATTGAAAAAAAAAAAAAAAAAAAAATTACTGAAAGTAAGGAGCGATATAAAAACTTTAAGTGAACAGCAATTATTCCATATGTGAGAGGGGTTGTCCCTTCCTCAACGCCTCGCTCTTTACACTAAAGTTTTTTATTGTTTTAAAAAGCAGAGAGCTGAAAAAGAGTCTAACTTTAGCGTAAAGAGTGAGGCGTTGAGGAGGGGACAGCCCCTTTTATATACGGAATAATTGTTGTTTGTTTTAAGTTTTAATGTCGCTCCTTACTTTCAGTTAAAAAAAACCTTGTTTTTATTGAATTTCTGAACGTTTTTCAGCTAATGTACGTTCGGTTTGGCTCACCGTGCATGAAAAATTAAAACACAATTTGTATATTAATTTCGGTAGATTTATTCCGGATATGAAGGGTTGCCACCTCCTCAATACCTTGCTCTTCACGCTAAAGCTGTTAGCACTTTTAAAGAAGCTTCCTATCCTCATTAAACAGCCGCTGTGCTTCAATTTTAGTAAACAGTCAAACTTTAGCATAAACAATAAGGTATTGAGGAGGGGGCAACACCTCATGTATGGCATAATTTCTGTTCGTATTTATATAATGCCAGTAAATTTGGCTCGCCCTCTATGAAATATACCCCCCCCCCCTCACGGAAAACTCCTCCGTGGAAATTTCATCCAACGTAAAGTGCCCCCCCCTCTCGTCAAATTCCCTCCAAACAGTTCCTTCCTCGCTGAGAATCCCCCCCTCCCCCCTCTCTGTAAAATTACTTGTGGACGATT
>CM051270.1:3853569-3888569 GCA_027921565.1 Artemia sinica | reverse complement strand
GTATTTGTTTCCTCTGTACCATTAAGTGTATGTTATTTGTTTTTTCTTTTCTACTATTATTTCCATCTTTATTCTGTGTTTATAATGGGTGTACAAATAAATTAATTAATTAACTACTAAAATCTACACAACTTCACAGTTTGTATTTTTTTTTTCTTTTGGCTGTCTTAATCACAGAGACGACACAGAGAGTCGTCTCTGTGTCGTCTCTGTGTCTGTGTCGTCAGTATAGGCGTTAAAACAACTTAGTGTTTATTTTCTTTTGGCTGCCTTAATTACTTCACATGGTTGATGGGTTCTTGCATTCATGGGACTCCTTCATCGAAACGTTGAAAAACATTTAAATTTTTGGCTCCCAGGGCTTCAAAGAGTAACTTTGAATTCAAGTATAACTGGGCCCACATTATATACAAATTACAGAAAAAGGCTGTGACTTTCATTATATGTATATATATATATATATATATATATATATATATATATATATATATATATATATATATATATATATATATATATATATATATATTATATATATATATATATATATAGATATATATATATATATATATATATATATATATATAATATATATATATTATATATATATATATATATATATATATATATATATATATATTATATATATATATATAATATATATATATATGCTACCGTGAATTTCTGTAAATTGGTGAATGTCCGATAATACCTTTTTTTTCTGCTTGGATTTAGTCAGCTTTATCATTTTTTTAAAATCAATTATATATATTATATAGTTTATATGACAGGTTTCGGATTCAGACTTCGGATATTCACAGTAATATATATATATATATATATATATATATATATATATATATATATATATATATATATATAATATATATATATATATATATATATATATATATATATACAGCGTAATCGCGCTGCCTAAGTAAAGAACGGGGTTGGCACAATGTATTATTTTTTTTTTTTTTTGGTATCCATATCAGGGCAATTCGTGCCCTGATATGGTATCGAAGGAGTTGTCGTAGAAAGTTCGAAAAGGGCTCATTCGATTGGAAATTGGAGTGGCTAGTGCCCTTTTTAATAGTCGAAAGTGATTGGAGGGCAACTAGCCCCCCCCCCGACGCCCAACATTCCCTCAAAAACATCCAATCAAAATTTTGAAATAGGAATTTTGTTCAGCGTAATTGATTTCCAAATAGAAAATATGTTTTTGAGGAGGACTCCCCCACAACCCTCAGGGCAAGGGTTTTGAGTTATGCCCTGGGGGCATATAAGAACGATGTTGGCATAATGTATTATTTATTATTTTTTTCCCTTTAGAGCAGGGCACTTTGCGTCGAAGAAGTTGTCGTAGAAACTTCGAAAAGGGATCATTCAATTGGAAATTGGAGTGGCTTGTGCCCCTTTTAATAGTCGAAAGTGATTGGAAGGCAACTAACACCTCCCCACGCCCATCATTCCCCCAAACACATCCAATCAAAATTTTGAGATAGCCATTTTGTTCGGCATAGTTGATTTCCAAATAGAAAATAAGTTTTTGAGGAGGACACTCCCCCACAACCCTCAGTGCAAGGGTTTTGAGTTATGCCTGGGAGCATATAAGAACGATGTTTGCACAATGTATTATTTATTATTATTTTTTTCCTTTAGAACAGGGCACTTCGTATCGAAGAAGTTGTCGTAGAAACTTCGAAAAGGGCTCATTTGATTGGAAATTGGAGTGGCTAGTGCCCTTTTTAATAGTCGAAAGTGATTAGAAGGCAACTATCCCCCCCCCACACCCATCATTTCCCCAAACACATCCAATCAAAATTTTGAGATAGCCATTTTATTCAGCGTAGTTGATTTCCAGATAGAACATATGTTCTTGAGGAGGACACTCCCCCATAACCCTCAGGGCAAGGGTTTTTAAGCTATGCCCTGGGGGTATATAAGAACAATGTTGGCACAATGTATTATTTATTATTTTTTCTTTAGAGCAGGGCACTTCGTATCGAAGAAGTTGTCGTAGAAACTTCGAAAAGGGCTCATTCAATTGGAAATTGGAGTGGTTTGTGCCCTTTTTAATAGTCGAAAGTGATTGGAAGGCAACTAACACCCCTTCCACGTCACCATTTCCCGAAACACATCCAATCAAAATTTTGAGATAGCCATTTTGTTCAGCGTAGTTGATTTCCACATAGAAATTATGTTTTTGAGGAGGACACTCTCCCCACAGCCTTCAGGGCAAGGGTTGTAATTTATGCCCTGGGGGCATTTAAGGTTTTTATAGAAGGCGCTGTAGAAACTTCAAAAAAGGCTCATTGAAATGGCTAGTGCCTTTTTTAATAGTCGAAAGTGATTGGAAGGCAACTAACACCCCTTCCATGCCCACCATTTCCCCAAACGAATCCAATCAAAATTTCGAGATGGCCATTTTGTTCCAGGCAGTTTAAAGTTCAGGAAATTATACCTTTGAGCAGGACACTCCCTCCACAGTCTTCAGGGCAAGGGTTATAAGTTATGCCCCGGGGGCATGTAAGTTCTTATTGAAATCTTTGTCGTGGAAACTTGAAAAAGGGCTCATTCGATTGGAAATTCAAAGGTCTAGTGCCCTTTTCAATAGTCGAAATTTATTTGAGGGCAACTAACCCCCTTCTCACGCCCACCTTTTCGCCAAACACATCCAATCAAAATTTTTAGATAGCCATTTTGTTCAGCGTAGTTGATTTCCAGATAGAAATTATGTTTTTGAGGAGGACACTCCCACACAGCCCTCGAGGCAAGGGTTGTAAGTTATGCCCAGGGGGCATATAAGATTTTATAGAACGCGATGTTGTAGAAGCTTCAAAAAGGGCTCATTCAATTGGAAATTGAAAGGGCTAGTGCTCTTTTTAGTTGAAAATGAATAAAGGACAACTATCCCCCTCTCACGCCCACCATTTCCCCAAACACATCCAATCAAAATTTTCAGGTAGCCATTTTGTTCCGCGTAGTTTAAAGTTCTGGAAATTAGGTCTTTTAGGATGATAACCCCCTCAGAGCCCTCAGTACAAGGGTTGTAAGTTATGCCCTTGGGGCATATAAGGTTTATATAAAAAGTTGTTCTAGAAATTTCAAAAAGGGCTCATTTAATTGGAAATTGAAAGGGCTTGTGCCCTTTTTAATTGTTGAAAGTGAATGGAGAGTAATTACCCCTCCCCCTCTCACGCCCACCATTTCCCCAAAAACATTCAATCAAAGTTTAGAGATAGCCATTTTGTTCAACGTAGTTGAAAGTTCTGGAAATTATGTATTTGAGGATGAAAAACTCCCCAGAGCCCCCAGGATTCCCCCAAACACATCCAATCAAAATTTTGAGATAGCCATTTTGTTCAACCTAGCTGAAAGCTCTGGAACTTAGGTTTTTGAGGATGACAACCCTCCCCCCCCCCCCAGCCTTCAAAGCAAGGGTTGTAAGTTATGCCTTGGGGGCATATAAGGTTTTAATTGAAAGCGTTGTCGTAGAAACTTCAAAAGGACTCATTTGATTGGAAATTCTAAGGGCTAGTGCCCTTTTTAATAGTCGAAAGTGATTTGAGGGCAACTAAACTCTCACGCCCACCATTTCCCCAAACACATCCAATCAAATTTTTGAGATAGCCATTTTGTTTAACGTATTTTTGAGATATGCCCTGGGGGCATATAAGGTTCTATTGAAAGCGTTGTCGTAGAAACTTCAAAGGGGCTCATTTGATTGGAAATTCAAAGGTCTAGTGCCCTTTTTAATAGTCGAAAGTGATTTGAGGGCAACTAACCTCTCACGCCCACCATTTCCCCAAACACATCCAATCAAAATTTTGAGATAGCCATTTTGTTTAACTTAGTTGAAAGTTCTGGAAATTAGGTCTTTGAGGACGACAACCCCCTTCACAGGCCTTAGGGTAAGGGTTGTAATTTATGCCCTGGGGGCATTTAAGGTGTTTGTAGAAAGCGTTGTCGTAGAAACTCAAAAAGGGCTCATTCGACTGGAAATTGAAAGGCCTAGTGCCCTTTTTAATAGTCGAAAGTGATTGGAAGGCTTGACATTTTTATAGTAAAGATCGATGTGGGTACAATGCTTTTTTTTTTTTTTTTTTTTTTTTTTTTTTTTTTGATTTAGACCAGGGCACCTTGTATCGAAGGATTTGTCGTAGGAACTTCGAAAAGGGCTGATTCCCTTTTCAATAGTTAAAAGTGATTCTAGGGCAACTAATCCCCTCCCACACCCACCCTCCGATTTGCCTATTATGTTTAAAAACTAAATGTTGCCTAAATATAAATGTTATAAAATATATAAATGTTTTTACTTTTATAACTTTAATAAATCAAATAATATCAACATTTTGATTACTAAATATCAGTATATGTATATTAAACTGACAATGCACAGTCATCTGGATTTTTTTCAGTAAAGTGCAAATTATATTCTGGCCTTAGGAAGGCATAGGAGTTTTGAGCCCAACTCATGTTAATCTCTGCTCGTTTTGAGTTTGACTCGGTTATTTATTTTAATTTCTGTTCGTTTTGGGTTTCATTTTTTTTATCGAAGCTGATTTGTGGTAGTTTCACGCTTGGTAGACTATTTGATTTTATTTTACTCATTTTTGGTTTAATGGAGTTCTTTACTTTTCTTTGAAAAACTAATTTTGTGTAAAAAGTTTATATTATATATATATATATATATATAATATATATATATATAATATATATATATATATATATATATATATATGATATATATAATATATATATATATATATATATATAATATATATATATATATATATATATATATATATATATATATATATATATATATATATATATATATATATAATATATATATATATATATATATTATATATATATATATATATATATATATATATATATATATATATATATATATATATATATATACTTCACTGCTATTAATGCTTTAGTGATCAATTTGGCAAAACAGTCTAATCATTTACAAGACAGACGAAAATAGCTAAAATTGTTTTTGATGGCCTGGGTACAACCCTAAGTGATTTATCACCAGTTTTTCTCATTCGTTTCTACTTTGTAATCTTTCCAGGTTCCAGGTACTAACATTTTTTTTGTGATTTTTCTTTTTCTGTACTTCGAAAGGTTTTTTGTGTTTTGTTAAGTACTTTTTAAGTTTAAAGGCAAGAAATAGCTGCACAAAGAACAAAAAATTGAGCCCAATCAGTGAAATTTGTTTATTGCAGCCAAAATTATCTTTACTATAGCCTTTAATCTATATTTAATAAAATATTTGAAGCAAAAATAGTTTCGATTCGTATTTTACCCTTGAGTTATGTACAAAATTAATGTTTGAAAAACAACGTTTTTCTTATCTAAGTAAAAACAAAACAAAAATTTTAAACAAGAAAAACGGGTTTTAATTTTCTATAAAGCAGTGAAATACAAAACAATTAATTATGCACAAAAGCTCCGAATATTTCGGCCCCACATCCGGGAGCCTTTCTCACCGGAAAAAAAAATAAAATAAATAAATAAAAAAAAACGAAAAACTTAACTTACATCACAATACTAAACACATAAAGAGAAAGAAAAAAAAAAAACAAAGAAAAATATAAATAAATAAGAAACAAAACTCACATATTAAATAAACACTTCCATGCACTGAATGTCTATAATGATTCAACTCGCCTCCTCCCAGTGTATAAATGGAAATATATTAAATAAACACTTCCATGCACTGAATGTCTATAATGATTCAACTCGCCTCCTCCCAGTATATAAATGGAAATCTATCAAAAATGAAGAATATATTTATACTTAGACCAAAACAATAAAAGGTCAACTAACCCCCCGGCCCATAACCCCTAATTAAATTTCACAAGTTCATCAACCAATTTATGAATTATAAATTGAATGGATTCGTTTGGTTGCAAGCTTAGCTGCAGTTCGTTTACTTTTCTCATCATTTAACCCATTCTGACCTTTGTTCGCAAGGTCATCTTTCGTTTCAGAAATATTATTAAAATCAGTACTGGTTGAATATCTTGCCTGCATTTTAATTAAACTATTATAAATTGAATTGATCCCAAATTCCCCTTCATCTCTATTTATACTAGTACCCCCATATATTATCTTTTTTATTTCTATAATTTCCCTGAAGCTTTGTAAAAGTCCTACAGACGTATCTACTATTTTTGTTTGATCAAATAAAATACTGTGATGAGGAAAATTATAAAGATGTTCTGCAACAGCTGACTCAAACGTTTCTGGTGTTTTGTTTTGTTTTAGAGCGCAATCTATTGCATTCTTGTGTTGTTGTAGCCTATTTTCTAAAGTTTGTTGCGTTCTTCCCACATAAAATTTACCACAAGAACATGGAATTTTGTATACTCCCTTTTGCAAATTTCTCGGTACCTTGTCTTTCCCTTTATTTAACAACGAGCTTATATTATGTCCTGATTTAAATGCTGTATTTATATTATGTTTTTTTAATTCTCTTCTTAATTTTTGTGATAAAATTGGTATAAAAGGCAAAGTTATGTAATTTGTTTCTTGATTTGACCCATCTTCTTCTAATATTTTTGGTTCCGTCAACTTTTTTTCCTTTTTTCAATTATTTGAGAAATCATATTTCCGGATAGCCATTACCTATTAGAATATCCTTAATAAAAATTAGTTCATTTCTATATGTATCCTGGTGATGCTAATTTTAATACCCTATCAACTAAAGAAATAACCACACCCCTTTTTACCTGGATTGGATGATTTGATGTAAAGACAAATAACGGTTGTTACTAGTCGTTTACGGTAAATGAAAATGCTAGTTCGTTATTATTTCTATGGATCAAAACATCTAGAAACGGTAACTTATTCTCTGTTTCCTTTCAATTGTAAAAATTAATTCTCCTCCCAAATTATTTAAATGTTCCAAAAAACCTTCAATTTCTGATTCCCCGTAATTCCAAATAACTAAAGTATCATCCATATATCTGTTGCAGAACATCTTTATAATTTTCCTCATCACAGTATTTTATTTGATCAAACACAAATAGTAGATACGTCTGTAGGACTTTTACAAAGCTTCAGGGAAATTATAGAAATAAAAAAGATAATATATGGGGGTACTAGTATAAATAGAGATGAAGGGGAATTTGGGATCAATTCAATTTATAATAGTTTAATTAAAATGCAGGCAAGATATTCAACCAGTACTGATTTTAATAATATTTCTGAAACGAAAGATGACCTTGCGAACAAAGGTCAGAATGGGTTAAATGATGAGAAAAGTAAACGAACTGCAGCTAAGCTTGCAACCAAACGAATCCATTCAATTTATAATTCATAAATTGGTTGATGAACTTGTGAAATTTAATTAGGGGTTATGGGCCGGGGGGTTAGTTGACCTTTTATTGTTTTGGTCTAAGTATAAATATATTCTTCATTTTTATAGATTTCCATTTATATACTGGGAGGAGGCGAGTTGAATCATTATAGACATTCAGTGCATGGAAGTGTTTATTTAATATATTTCTATTTATACACTGGGAGGAGGCGAGTTGAATCATTATAGACATTCAGTGCATGGAAGTGTTTATTTAATATGTGAGTTTTGTTTCTTATTTATTTATATTTTTTCTTTTTTTTTTTTTTTCTTTCTCTTTATGTGTTTAGTATTGTGATGTAAGTTAAGTTTTTTTTTTTTTTTTTATTTATTTATTTTTTTTTTCCGTTGAGAAAGGCTCCCGGATGTGGGGCCGAAATATTCGGAGCTTTTGTGCATAATTAATTGTTTTGTATTTCACTGCTTTATAGAAAATTAAAACCCGTTTTTCCTTGTTTAAATTTTTGTTTTGTTTTTAATGGAAAAGCAGTGTGGTCTAAGAAATTACTTATCTAAGTAAAGAGTAAAGTCGAAACTTAAAAGGAACATAAACTATTGCTTTGCAGATTACTGCTACAGCTACTAAAGACTCATTTAAGCACAAATTCCTAGCCATCTCAACCTTTCTCTCAGTATGGCCCCAGAAAGTGGGATAGAGCCACATTTTTGGTGAAGCTTACTGTTTGAAATAGGGCCAGTCAATCTTGGCTCGCAGACTTATTTTCTTATTCTTCCATTAAATAGAAAAAGTTTTAGAATTCAAAAAGAGAGATAAGCTGAACAAAGGCGACGTATCTTACTGACTTTATAAATATATGGCTTGTGCAATATATGTGTATATTATCAAAGTCAGAAGATTTATAGTTCATATTTGCTCTTGGCTGAGCTATGTTTGCCGAGTTCGCAATGCTAGTGGCCAGTTTGTATATTTTATAATGAATTCATTAATTTTACAAAGGAATGATTCTTTGTTAATTATTTTTCGAAGTTGTCCAAATTCGTTAAGAACGACTGCTCAAATACAATGACCGTTGAATTGTAATAAAAAGTATTCTAAAGTGGTATGAAACTTTTGGCGGAAAGAGCGGGGGGTTTAGGAGAAGACAACTCCCTCGTGTATGGAATAATCATAATCATTTTTAAGTTTCAATGTCGCTCTTTACTTTCATTTGAAAAAAAAACTGTTTTTTTTTTATTGTCAAAGATCTATAATGTTTTCGATTTCGCTGTCCGAATTTGGTCGGAATTTTCTAATATTTTCGTTTACCAAATCGGAATTTGCCATCGGAATTTTTGTGCCAAAAATAGCTGCACAACTAGAGAGTGTGACACAATTCTGCACATTGATTGGCCTCATCAAGACTTAAAGGGGATCGTATAAGGGAGCAATTTGAAAAAGGGTAAAAAATAAACTCGTAGATTATTCTCAAAACATTGGGAAATATGGGAATACTTGCTTCTTCCACCCTTCCATATTCTTTATCCTTGAAATAGCTATATCCTTTTTGATTTCTTTTCAAATTTTTTCAGAATTCTTGGCAAATGTCCAAAAATAGGCCTCCTCAAGACTTAAGAGGAGTATTCGCGATTCTATCAAATATTTGTGAAATTTACTTGTTCAAGATTGCGACTACATGACCTTGAACGTTACCTGAAGAAGGCATAGATCCTTATCCTCGCAGGTTTCCAAAGGAGGTTGCCTCACTGACCCAAGTTGTGGACGCGAGGTCCCTACTTAGGACCAACCAATCGTGTACATAGAAAATATTCGTATTAATATATCTTTGTTTATTTCAAATTGTTTATTGGTAGTAGAAAATTATATTAATTTAACTTGATCAATAAAGGTAAATAAGTAACTTGTAACCTATTTGCTGCAAAAAAAGATGAAATTGGAATTAACATAACTGAATTAAAAATAATTATTTATAATGTTGAACCTTGCACAACCATATATATATACGTATAAATTCGGAAAAAATCGGTAAACTCAATTTCTAATGAAGCATCGATATATAGTTATGCAGTTTTTGGTAGCCTTGAGTACTGAATTAAAATTAATTAAGGATTGACTAAAAATTAAACAATTTTAAAAAAGGAGGGGCTAAAAAATTAAGAACGAAACAGCTTAAGATGTTGTTGGCTCGCTTGAAGTTGTAGTTTTCTAGAAATTCACAAATCATTAATATTTGAATTTTTACAAGGGAAAAGCTTTTTAAAATCTAATTAATTAGTTTTGCGTGTCTTTTTTCTCGGTTTCGCGTGGCAACACTGACGTAAGTATGTTATGGCCCTGCAAAATTCACAATTTTAAAACAACCAAAAGAAAACCTTAGAAAATTTAGGTTTTCAGGAATGAATAGACCTAAGGTGGGTTCCCGGGGGCAACTATTTTTGTTTTCATTTCCTTCTTGCTTGAACTATTCATTTCATTCTTTATAATTAATTCTATATCAACTACTATATGGAAATATGAACATTAAAAATAAAAGTTTTGTGTTCCCATTGAAAATAGGAAAATAAAATCGAAACTTAATAATATTTCTAATAACCCTGCTCACTTTAAAAGAATCCAGTGGTATCGAAAGCTAGAAAAAAAGGAAATGGTCAGATCTGTTCTCTCTTTGGTGACCAAGACAGAACTTAGTTGCCCTTTTTTTTTAATTAAGAGAGCAATAAAATTTTGGCGACATGAAACACAGATTTTACTCGGGAATTTTTTTTTACTCGAAAATTTTCTTTCTTTTAACTGGACTTCCCAGATTGAACCAATAAGAGCAATTTCAGTTTTTCAGGAAAGAGAAGTTTTCTGTTAATTAAACCTACTCTTAGTGAATAAAAAGTAATTAATACAAATTAATAAAAAGTAATTAATAAAAGTAATTAATAGAACCAAACTAAGACAGTAAATGGGTTGAAAGATACAATTTGAGAGACAAATTGATTAACTTAACAAAATACACAAACAACTAAAATGAAATAATCTTGATCATCAACACAAAATAGTTTAAGATTTAAATTCAGCTCAAATTATATAAAGTCATTGCGTCTAATAATAAGCATTAAAAAACTAATAATAACAAATGATGTGTTTAAATTCTTATTTTTTGTAGATCATACAACGCCAAATAAAAGCTTTGACACAATAACAACGAAAATTAATTATTTAAATTAAAGTTAGTTCAAATGAAATTCAACTTATGAAATCAAATAAGATTACAAATAAAATAAAACTAAATAAATTAAAAATCTCATCAAAATTAGATTTGAATTAAATAAAACAATGAAAAAGTATTAACTATGATAAAATCCGTTGAAAGTTAATCATAAGAAATCACTGCGTTTAAGTTCCCATTTTTTGCAGCCGTGGATTATACTAAACCAAATAAAAGCTCCGGCAAATTAACTTAAATAAAATTAAATAAATTAACAATTTTGATCAAATTCAATGTAAATTAAATAAATCATCCAAAAATTAACAATGAGAAGTTGCAAATGAAACTCAGAGAGGAAAAAAAAATAACAAAATGAAAAATAAAATCAAAAAAGGTGAAAAAAACGAGGATTTTGTCAGCCAGTCGCGGACCACGAAGAAGAAGAAATAAGCAAATATTTCGACAAGGACCTCCGCCGAGTCGTCCTCAGTGCTAAACAAAGTGATCTTCGTTGTTTTTTTTTTTTTTTTTTTTTTTTTTTTTTTTTTTTTTTTTTTTTTTTGGACTGAGGACGACTCGGCGGAGGTCCTTCTCGAAATATTTGCTTATTTCTTCTTCTTCATGGTTCGCCACTGGCTGACATAATCCTCGTTTTTTCACCTATTTTTATTTTATTTTTCCTTTTGTTATTTTCTTTTCTCTCTGGGTTTCATTTGTCATGCATAGTCAGTGTGGTCTAAGAATGTATTTAATGAGAAGTTACTGCACTTAAATTCTCATTTTTTAAGCTGCTGATTATACAAGACCAAATATAAGCTCTGGCTGAACAACAATGAAAATTAGGTGACCTAAATGGGAATTAAATTTATGAAAATTGAATAAAATTAGAAGTGAAATAACCCTATAGAGGCATTTGTCATAAAAAAACAACACTGTACTTTTCGAGCTTGGACTGCCATCTTGCTGTCAAAAAATACTGCTTTTATCAACATCTTTCGATGGGCTGAAAGATGGCAGTCGATTTATACCTTCGGGGAGCTGCTGTGTGACATGTGGCCTAAACAGTGAGTCACCAAACCAAGGGATAAGAAAAACGAATGAAAAGGTAGGCAATTTCTAAGCTAGAAACTGGAAATAAAACGAAAATGTGGGAGATTCCTTGCATGTCATATGCGTATAAAATATATACCGTTCAGAATTACTGTAGTTGAAATTCACGAAATGTGCAAGAATTTGGATCAGTAGCAAGATAAACTTCCTCCTGTTGTAAAAATACAACATCGGACGATCGTGGCTCAAAATTGTGAAACGAATAACTAATTTTTGTTTTCTTTTTAGGTGGCGGAATCTTACGACAGACTAAGAAAACGAGCTCAAAATCGCCGAATTGACGCAGAAGAGGCGGCCAAGTATATTTTTGACATTCGAGAAGACATGTTGTCGGACTTGTCCGACGATGATGATGACGATGATCCAGACTTCCTGTCTCCAGAAGATCTTATCGATGATCATGATGCAGACTTGTTGCCTCTACTGAACAATCTCCACTTCTTCATGGAACAGGATGACGTGGAGGCTAACACTGAACCCAGTGACGATGACTCGGGGAAACTCCACCCTCCTGTCAGCAACAGCAACCGGTAACAGTAAGCACTGGAAAATCAAAGAAGAAATCGAAAGTCCAAGAAAAATTCGCCTGGAGAAAAGTAGATATAGAAAAAGTTGATCTGTCTTGGAAAGGAGAGCCTCGCCAAGTTCCAGGCATCTTGGAGACTCCACTGAAATACTTCCAAAAATTCTTTGACGATGAACTTCTTGAGCTGATAGTTGAACAAAGTAACGTCTTTGCACTTCAAACTGAGGGATGAAACCTCTGCCTCACTGCCGAAGAGCTAAAAGTTTTCATGAGCATTATTCTATTATTGGGAGTGATAAAAGTTCCCTATTATCGAATGCACTGGGAAGCAGCCACCAGATACCCTCAAATTGCCGACAAGATGGGCCGACAAAGGTTTGACAAGATCAAACGTTTTCTTCATTTCAACGACAACAATAAAGCTAAGAAACCTGGAGAACAAGGATTTGACAAGCTATACAAGATTCGACCCGTCCTGAGTCATATCCGTTCCAAGTTTCTTGAAGTCAGCCCCGAAGAACACCATTCAATTGACGAGCAAATGATTCCTTTCAAGGGGCGAAGCAACTTGAGACAATATCTACCGAAAAAGCCGACGAAGTGGGGAATAAAAGTGTTCACAAAAGCTGGTGTGTCAGGTTTTGTATATGATTTTGAAGTTTACCAAGGGAAGGGCACTCTTGTTGAAGATGACATAGAGCCAGATCTTGGAGTCGGAGGCAACATAGTTTTACGTCTGATGAGTACCTTGCCAGAGAAAATGAACTACAAGATTTACTTTGACAACTGGTTTTCGAGCTTGAAACTAATGAGTTTGCTCAAAATTAAGGATTCCCTTGTATTGGTACGTTGAACAAAGCGCGACTGAAGGGCTGCCCGCTCCTCACAGATAGTGAAATGAAGAAACGAGAGAGAGGAACGTCTGATTACAGGACTGACCTTCATTCTGGCGTTATTGTAGTGGAATGGTTAGATAACAACACGGTTTGCTTGGCTTCGACGTATGCAGGAATAACGCCACAGGATACGTGCAGACGCTGGAACGTTAAGGATAAATCCAGGGTTGAAGTTTCAAGGTCAGCCATTGTTTGTGAGTAAAACCGTCATATTGGTGGTGTAGATTTAGCAGACATGCTGGCGGAGATGTGCCGAACTCATCTTCGGACACGAAAAATGGTATATGAGAATCTTCTGGTGGCTTATTGACACAGCAGTCTGCAAAAGCTGGCTTCTTTTCAGGTCAGACGTCAAAGCGCTGACTTCAAGGACAGACGAACCGATGATCTTGAGAGCCTTCAGGTCTGAAGTTGCTGCAGGGTTGTATGCCTCGGCGCGTGTGATGCCCCACCGTAAACGTGCTAGACCATCCGCAGATGTCGAAGCAAATCCCAGCCCCATTCGAAGTCGCAATCGAATCCGACCGGCAATATCTGCTCAAGCCGATGGACTTGATCACTGGCCAAAAAAGACTGAAAAGCAGAGCCGCTGCAAAGAGTGCAAATCGGGATATACAACTTTTGAATGCGAAAAATGTGACCTTCCACTGTGCCTTACTGCCAAAAACAATTGTTTTAAAGCCTTCCACACCAAGTGAAAATGCCCCATTTTTATATACTCGAGAGGCTAATGTCGTATTTTTAGAACATGGACTATAATTGACAATTTTGAATAAATCATGCTTAAAAATTTTTTTCGTCAATAGTCTGACCTAGAGACTGCATGGGAGGCGTTGGAGATGTTCCCTAGTATTCGTTCCTATAGTGGCCTGTCAAGGGATAAAATTAAGCTAATTAAAAATTTTAACAGTATGAGTTTTAACCAAATAAAATAATTAAAAATCGTTTAAACATAAAAATTTACTGTATTTAAGTTCTCTTATTACTAAAGATAAATAATTATATTACTGCATTTAAATACTCTGGCTAAAAAACCATGAAAATTAAGTAATTTTAATGAAAATTTAGTTAAATAAAGTAAAAATTAAAAAAAAGAGTTGTATTAAAATGAAATTTAAGTTCAGTATAATAATTAAAACTACTAAATGTATTAATAATCATTTCAAGATTAATCATAATGAATCACTGAATTCAAGTTTCAATTGCTTGTTACCGAGGATCAAAAAAAGATCTGTGGCTGAAAATGACGAAAGTGAATTAATTTATAAGTAATTAAAAGCAAATCTAATAAATTTGTTTAAAATTAAATATACTAAAAATTTAAATGAAATTGAGTACAGTAATTAATGATGACTAAAAGTAATTAGAAATATTAAAAAATCAATCACAAAACTGCAATGTTTAACTTCTCACTTTTGTAGCTTCGGATCATCCAAGACCAAATAAAAGCCTTGGCTGAACAATCACGACAGAGAAAAGCTCACAAGCGCAAAGAAAGGCAGGCTCATAAAGCAGAAGCTTTTGTCCCGCTAAGACCTGAGCCCGCGGCCCTGTCAACACCCCTCCCCACTGAAGTAAAACCGTCGTTGGACCCGTCAAAAGAGCAAAAACCTCCAATACCCAAGGTGAGACTTTTGGTTAGTCCAGGTTAGTTTCAAAATAGTGCCCAACACAGGCACGCTTGCAGGAATTTTTATCGGTAAAAGAGCTAACAGTGAAGAAAAAAAAAAATATTGTGGGGGCACTTATAAAAGGATTAATTTGATAGTTAAGATAAGAAGTACCTTGGAATTTAAAACATATAGTATAGGTTTTAAGTAGACAAAAGTCCAACACAGTTTTTACAACAATGTCTTCAACACAGTTTTTACACTGATGAAAACATTTTCCTTCTGGAAGAAAGCATCGGATTTAACTGGAATAAAATATAGGGTGGGGGCTAGGTTTATTCTATCAATTCAGCAGAGGGACTGCAAAGAAACGCAATAAAAATGTCAAGCCTTCCAATCACTTTCGACACACACACAGAGACGACACACCACAGCCCTCCGTGCATGACCTGTAAGTTGGCTTTTGGTTCATAGTTTACATATAATATTTGTTTGTTGCCCTCCAACCAATTTGAACTATTAAAATGCATCAACATTATTTTTAATGCATATTTCCTTCTGTCCTGGTCAATTAGTATTAACAATGACTTTCAAAGATGAATTTATAGACTTTTTTCCCACCGGCCCATTCTCCTCAACACTGGCAATGTTGGGGATCCAAATATATTCATAATTGCTATTTCTCTAAAAACTGGGTCAGTAACTTTTTTTTAATTTATTTTCACAGCATTTCGTCCGCTTTTGGGGACTCAAAGATCTTATTTGAGAAAGAAATTCAAATTTCTAGCTCTTTTTTAAGAAAAAAGGTAAAATATGGCCCTGGCTATATTTTATTATTTTGGTCTCAACCCTCTTTGTGTTTAAGTTTGGATTTTTTGTGTTTCGTCTCTGTGTTTGTTTCGTCTCTTTGCGTGTGTCGTCTCACCAGAATCCCTCTGTAAACGTCTGTGTGCCTCCCAATATCCAATACTTGCAAAGATTATGGAATCTTCCATGCAATCCGTTTAGTTTGAGACGACTGAATTGTCTAGGAATTTTATTTTTCTTCGGGATCCTGAATTTTTCACCTTCTTTCATATAACTAATAATATCATCAAAGTGCCCCTTCCATAGATCAAGTTGTGCGTTTTCATCCTCTAGCATTTTGCCACCTTTTTTCAACTGCTTTTTCAACCATATCTAGTGTAAATTTGAAGTTCTAGGGGGGGGCAGCTGCCCCCCTTCCGTACGCCCATTTATTGATGGTTATTTGCGGTAATTTAATGTAAAAAAATATTCAAGTTTATTTCTGCTCATTTTTGGTTTAATGTAGCTCTTAACTTTTCTTTGAAAGCTTCTTTTGTTGAATTTTTTTAATAGGATACCTGATTTGAACCGATAACACATCTGATCAGACCAAGAACAGAACAGACAGACAGCCAAAGCGTTCGAAAGTACTGGGACTTGATTAGAGCCTCTGGGTTGTGCATGTGTCGTCTCTGTTTGTGTGTCGTCTCTGTGTTAGGGTTTCATTGTACCGTGTGTAATGTTGGAGGGTGGTTCTAATGGTATACTTTTTGTTTTTGATCATACAGCACTGGTTGATAAGTGCTGATAAAAATAAAATCAAATAATCTACCTGACATGGTCTTTTTCTTGAAAAGATTACCTTTTTATATTTTTATTTAAAGAAAGAGAAAGAAATTACGGAGAAGATCAGATGTATCTTGATGCGTTGGTGCTGATCCCACTTTTTTTTGCTAAAAAATAACCAAGGACATAACACAGAGACGACACACACACAGAGACGCACACACAAAATTTCAAAGCTATTCTTGCACCCTGAACAAGACCCATTACATCCCATTAAATCCCATTACATTTACGAGGGTAAACTATGAAAACGGCAGTATTCTCTTAGAGTTGGGCTCCCTCCATCGTGTGTCCATGGCGGTGCAGGACTGTGGGATTTATCAGTAAAGAGACGACACACACATAGAGCCGAGACACCACAGAGACGATACACCACACTTAGTAATTTATATTTTTTTTTTGCGTTATAAATATTTATTTCATATTAAATTATTTCCGATAGAGGTGGGGAGGAGGAAGGGGCAGCCCCCTTCCTATACACATTAGCAACGACTGTTAAGGCGTCAGCACAACAAATGATCAATGCCAGAAAATGACGAAAATGTTTTTTTTAAGAAATAAAAGTAGTTTTCCAAAAAATCTAGAGGGAGAAATCTATTTTTTCTCTTGATTTTCTGCAAAATTTTCAAGAAGAATTGTCTAAGGACAGTTTTAGGTACCCGTTTAACTGGCGAACAATCTGAGACAACCATCCGCACGGAAATTGTAGGTTATGATGGCTTTCTCACAACCTTCCACACTTAAATTCTTAGTACAGTTATTGTTTTCTTGAAGGGGGGTCATTCTAAACCCATTGTATGGGTGGCGGAAATTAGCCAACTTTTTATGAGAAATAGGCATAATAAATAAGATAAAATTAATTGCTGTTACAAAACATTGTAGAACGAATAGAAACTATTACCGATATAATGCGACCTCCCTAGCCATGCGCTGCGTCTGTGCATTCAAAAAGTTCTGGAAATTATACCTTTGAGCAGGACACTCCCCCCACAGTCTTCAGGGTAAATTTCATGTAACATTTTCAGGTTGTAACATTCCAACTTGCATTTTTTTTTAAAACTCTTGACATCATTCAAATTCTTACAGCCTCAGAAAAAACAACTCTATTTTTTTGTCGTCTCTGTGTCTGTGTCATCTCTGTGTAAGAGTGATTGATATTAAATTTTGAGTTTTTTTTTGTGCTTGCCCTGAGGGCTGTGGGGGAGGGGTTGTCATCCTTAAAGACCTAATTTCCAAAACTTTCAAACATTTCCATAAAGAATTAAATAGGGTTAATTATTGTATCCCGTCAAATGCACATCCTGTATAATCCCATTACAACCCCATTACATTCCACAAACAGAGAGACGACACACACACAGAGACGACACTGATACAGAGACGACAAACAAACCTCGCATTTTTAGGTTTTACTGTGGCTGGAGGAAGCCTAATTGGTAAACAATATTGATTTTAAAACGATTTCTGTGGGAAAAGGACAAGATGCAAGGTACCTTCAGGGCAGCGGTTATTAGTGTTTGACAATTTTTGACTCAGAAACATGCTCGGCATCCCATTACATCCCATCACGTCCTATTACATCGCATAAGAAGAAACACACACAGAGACGACACAGACATAGAGAAGACACACACACAGAGGCGACTAACACACGAAATAGAAATAGCTAGTGTGTTTTACAAGTTGGCTCTGGTATAGAATACGCCTTCATAAATGCTATAGCGAGTAATATTTATAAGCCTACAGACTTTTATTTAGCTGTTACAGAAAGTGATTCTTCATATGAGAATTTTGTTTGTGACATTGCTTCGTTATTTTTTTTTTTTTTTTTCAAATTAATTTTTCACCATTTGACCATCTTCATTTATGGTGTATTTGAAATTAAGGTAACCTTAAATAGCCTTCTTTTTGAGCTTAGATCCCTATTGGCTTTATTCAATTGAAGTTTTTGAAGTTTCTATTACAACGCTCTCTATCAAAACCTTTTACGTCGTATTTTCCCGAAAGTTGCCTGATAGAAATTTTGAGATGGCCATTTGTTGTCGTAGAAACTTCGAAAGGTCTCATTCGATTGGAAATTGTTAGGGCTAGTGATGAACTTTGAAACATTAAGAGAATGTAACAGCCATTTTGTTCAGCGTAGTTGATTTCCAGATAGAAAATATTTTTTTGAGGAGGACACTCCCCCACAACCCTCAGGGCAAGGGAGGTAATCAATAATGCTGATTACGAATATGAGCATTATATATTCGACGGGGAGGGGTGCTAATCTTCCAAATTAAAAAAAAATCGCCATTTTTTGCTAGTATTGTTTTTTTATTTTGTCGATAAATCAAGTCAAGTCAAGCGTGAAACTTAAAAAATAGTCAGAAACCCCACAAAATGACGTCAGCTTGACTGGGACGTCATTTTCGAAGGGTTTTCAGGTTCTTTTCAAAAAAAAAAAAAAACTCAGCAGTGAAGTAACTTGTGGGGGGAGGGGTGGTACCCCTAGGTCTTTTCCTCCTCCTAGGTTGTTAAAAAATGCCTTTTTTGCAGTATTCCTGCTTAATTTCTGTTGAATTAAAAAAAAAAAAAAATCCGAAAAAGAAGTTTTTCAAAGAAAAGTAAAGGCCATATTAAACTTCAGAACAGAAGAAATAAAACCTACACACCTCATTTGGTGATGGACTTGATTCTAAAAATTATTTCTCTGTTTCTTTTTTTCGACTTTTACAAGCGTACGTGTAACTGCATCCAACTGTGCCTTTAAAGCCACACTTTGATCTGTTAGAATCACAACGTCTTTTAAGACGACGCACACACAGAGACGACACACACATAGAGACGACGCAAGCACAGAGACGACACACACAGAGAGACGACACGCTTGTGTCGTCTATTACAACATTATCTTTACAAAGGTAACAGTTTCGGCACGTAGACAAGATATCTCTGTGTGTGTGTCGTCTCTATGTCGCTGAATTGATAAGTTTTTACAAATTCTAGCTTGTAAGAAT
This sequence comes from Artemia sinica, assembly GCA_027921565.1. NCBI lineage: Eukaryota > Metazoa > Arthropoda > Branchiopoda > Anostraca > Artemiidae > Artemia > Artemia sinica. The sequence continues at coordinate 3,869,254 of CM051270.1, read as the reverse complement.
TTTTGGCTTGAAAATCAATCCAATTTCCAAACGAATGAGCCCTCTTCGAAGTTTCTACCTCCCAGGGGCCACTTTAAGGCCAAGGGTTACACACAAAATTGCCTTGACTATTTTCAATTTAATCCTCATTGCCTTATTAATTAAGATTGGAGCGGCCCCGTTCCACATGTGGCTAGTGAAATATTTTTGTAGGCCTGATTGATAGAAGAAACTCCCATGTTGGGTATGCAACCATCTAAGGGTACTATGGAGCAGAATAATCTACGTTTCAGCGGCTACATTTTTCTTTTCAGTGGTATGAAATGCACCTGCCTCTATCGCATGTCCCATGCTGATAAAAATTAAACTAAAAAAAAAAACAAAAAAAAAATTTTTAGTTGAAAAAAACTAGTTTTCAAACAAATGGCTAATTTGATAACTAGCCGTTTGTCCATAGGGTAAGACACTGTGTTACCTGTCACTCCTGATTTATCTTCAATAAGATTTAAATGAGGTTAACATATTCAGTTGTCTGTTTTTTATTTCTAGTGTTTAGTGTTCGTCTAAGTTTCAGAACTAGTTAGTGCCATAGTGTTATAATTCAGCCAAGTTATTCAGGACAGGGAAGTCACTCCTCGCTAGTGACGTGCACGAATAAATTAACGGGTTTCTCAGTATCCCTCTCAACTATCTAGCGAACCCACTGCCAGGGGAACGGGCCGGGTAACATCTGCGGGGAAAGAAGACCCTGTCGAGCGTGACTCTTGCTGTACATTGTTGAGTGACATGAGAGGTGTAGTGGGGGTGGTAACGTCGGCAATGAAATACCACTTCTTTCATGTTTATGAGTTTTGAAGGACAAAAAGAATTATCAAATTTAGCTACTTTTTTTCCACGATTCAAAGTGGCAATAATGACGAAAATATGATACTACCCTAGAAACTTCATAATTTAGAAATAAATAAATGAAGAATCTTAGAAAATCTTGATTTTCAGGTATGAAAAGACCTAAGATGGGTTCAGGGAGCAAAAACATGTCTTTATTTTTACGTCCTTGGTACTGACCCAAGTGGGCAAGTGCTGTTTGAAAGAACCATAAAAGCATATGTAAAAAATCACTGAAATAAGCCAAAATCGTATAACGTAAAAGAGCCTAATAAGATTTAGCTATTTTTGAAAATATAGAATTGAATTGAATTTATTGAAAAAAGACAAAACAAGAAACATATCACTGAAATCCGAAATCAACAGTAAATTACGCATAAAAATAAGAAATTCTTCAACATATTCTCCCCCCTAAGGCTGGCTCTATGGCCAGGAAATAACAGGGGAGAAACAAAAGTAAAAAAAGTTAAACAAATACATTCATCAAACATTTTTTAAATGATAAATTCACATCGCTAAACAAAACAATACCCCCCCCCCCCCCAAAAAAAAAAAATCTAAGCTAGGCAAGGAAGTAATACATGAATCCCCTCACACAAATAAAGTACAGAAGCAATCCGGAGACATCAGTTCATCGGAGAACCGGGGAAAAATTAATTATTTGCAAGAAATTTCTAACATACTTTTTGAAGATACCAAATGAGTGGCTGCCCCGCGAAGACTCCGGGAGAGTGTTCCAAATCATATTACAAGCTATCAGAGGGTTAAAGTCAGACCGTATTGACGGAGTATAAGGTATTTGTAAATTATTGGAAATGTGGAAAAAATAAGTGGATTGCTCGGAAATAAAAAATATAATATTATTACATAGGGCAGCAGGAAGCTGGCCATGTAACCTCAAAAAACTAAAAGAAGCACTTGAGAGAAAATAGAGAGATTTCAAGTGAATTAAGGGTTTAGGGAACAGTTAGTATCCTCTATAAGAGTCCTTGCTTTGTCTTATAGTTTTGAAAGTGGCTTCAGTGATGAGGCAAAAGGTTGTCATCCAAATAATAGAACAGTATGAAACATAAGGCTGAACTGGGCTGTAGAACAGGAGTCTAAGAATTGACCTTGGGAAAATATGTTTCAATTTTTTAAGGATCCCGAGGCTTCTTGAGACTTTCATTTTAGTGAGCCCAATATGAGGCTTGAAGGAGATTTTCATCAAGTAAGATGCCTAGGAATCGAACGCAACGGTCCTAGACCTATTAAGGGAACCCCTTTAAACCAGAACAAGCCCTTGAAACTCTTGAGAAAATAAGAAAACATGACTTTCCAACATTTAAGGCAAGATAATTAACATCAAACCACTGAGTAACTCTTTCAAAAAGGGCAATCATGTCTGAACGGAGATCGGACTCAGCTCTACGGCTGTGCCAAGAGTACTGTCATCCGCAAAAGCTATAAGTGTATCAGAGAAGGACGAATTCTTGTCACAATTAGTGACAGTTAAAGGTTGACAAAGACTTCAGCAAGTGTAGGTTTTAGAATTTTAATTGCATTTATAAGGTCATTAACATAAATTAAAAAGAGTATCGGCCCAATCACAAATCCTTGTGGAACACCAAACTCTATTTCAGTCGGGTTGGAAAAGAGAGGATCAACTCAGATAACTCGACCAGATAAATATGATAGAAACCAAGAATAAGTACTCCCTCGTATTCCAATAAGGAATAATTTCCAAAGAAGAATCTTGTGTGTTTTTGAATCAAATGCTTTTCGTACATCGAGAAAAAGAGCAGCAGGTATCAGATCAGGGTCAAGAGATATATCTATATAATTCAAAAGATTCACACATGCTTGCTCAGTTGAGTGCTTTGCCCTAAAACCCAACTGGGAATCAAGAAAAAAATATTTGGAATTATGAAAATCAAGAAGTCGAGAAAGCATAGCTTTTTCAAAATTTTACTAAACACTGACAAGAGAGATATAGGACGATAACTAGCAGGGTCATTCCGTGATCCACCTTTAAAAAGTATAATAACACGAACACGCTTTGAAGCACTTCGGAAGACATCCTTTTCAAAAGAGATATTGACAAGTCTCGTGAGAGCAGAAACGATGACAGGAAGAATTAACTTGACAACCTTAGTAGAAATACGGTCTGGGTTAGAAGGTGAAGAACCCTTCAAACCATTAACAATTCTGGCTATTTCATCTTCATAGATAGGCTCTAAAGCCATTGATTTAAGACAAGGAGGTCCAAGATAAGACCTAAAATCATTTAGAGAAGAAGAAGGACTTACAGAGGACGTTACAGAGGTAGTTTTCCCGATATTAGCAAAGTAAGAGGTAAGCGCGTCTTGCACTTTCAGCTCACCCTCTACGATTTACCGTCAATCAAAACACTTGAAGGGACAGAAGGGGGCCAAGAAGATGGCACTGATAACAGAATTGATTACTTGCCAGGTTTTCTTAATGTCTTTACCGCACGCAGATAATTTACTATAGTAAAATGACGATTTGGCCCTCCTGCAAAGCGAATTGTAAACTCTTCTATAAGCTTTACAAATTTGAAGTTGATAATCGCGCGAAGATGGCTTGGATTTTTTTTTTCTCCAGCTCCTGAGGAGGCCAAGAGTCATCAAAGGATTCAAAGGGGTTGTTCTCTTCGATCCCGGATTCAACTGGGATGCATAGCAAGTATCCAATATAATTTTTTTCAAAGAGTCATAAAAAGAATTAAAAAGTGAATCTACATTAGATTCATTTTCAAAAAATACCCCACGAATGATCTTGCAACCGCGACCTAAGAAGAGTCAACTCCTGATCATTAAATTTTAAAGACGAAAAACCATCTCCCTGGTGCCTCCTAGGTAAGGAGTCAGAAAAATCATAAACGGAAAAAACAGGTAAATGGTCTGAGATACCACTCATCAATACAGAATTTTGCACCAAAGTCAACGTAATATTGAAAAAAAGGTCACACAAATTAATATTGAAGTCACCCATGATGACAAGTTCGCATGAATGTTGATGGATTGCTTCCAAAACCCCATTAAGAATCTGAAGGAAAGAGGGAAAAGACCCATTAGGAGACCGGTATATATTACCAACAATCAGAGGTTTAGTTTGGGTTTTAATTTCAATACACATGGATTCGAAAATCCCTTCTTCATTTCTTGACAGGTCATGTCTTACAGAGTACTGAAGATATTCCGAAACATAAACAGCAAGGCTACCTTTAGCCATCCTACTACGGTTCAAATACTCCATCTTATACCCAAGAAGACGCAATAGAGATTCAGTTTTCGAATCGAGGAAAGTCTCACAAAGACCAATAAAATCGGGGTGGCCACTACCTACTATTTGTTTTAACTCATCAAATGAAAAGCAAAGACCTTGAACATTTAGCTGAAGCACAGAAAAACTACCACTTCATTTGGAAACTTCATCTAAATCCAAAATATACTTACTAGCAGCTGAAAAATGGGGATTTGGTGTAAATTTATAATACTGACCTATTGAATTATTTATTAAAGTAACAACATCAATTGGATTATTTTGAAGCTGAATTAGTTTCTCACCCAAGGAGAGGATGCCACTGGAGCTAAAGTCAAACAAATTTGAATTACCATTAAACTAGGATTCATCACGTACCACCTACCCCCCCCCCCCCCCCCGCTTGGAATAGACCCATTTTTTTAAACAAACAAAACAGAAAAGGAAAGGCAACGATAGAACATAAAAAAAGATTGAAACTTATTTCATGTTTAATGAATTTTTCTAGAAGAGGTCGCTTCGTTAAAACACCACCATTAATATTCCAGGAAAAAATCGGATCGCAGAATCAGTCATTTATTAATTATAGCCTATGCGACTGGGCACTTAAACGCGTATGAAGGGTGGTCAGCTGAGCCACATAGGCTGCATTTCATAGGTTTCTTGCACGGATTGTCTTTAGCTTTTGGATAATCACCAGAACATCTTGCACATTTGGGAGGATTCTTACACAATTTTGCTGTGTGACCGAATTGTTGACAGTTATTTCATTGTATAGGCAGAAACTTGAACTCGTTAATAGGTAGGCGCTCATATCCAACCAATAAACTTTCACGAGAGGCTTGTTCGAGACATGCCTTTTCACTAAATTTGAGCCGAAATGAGCGCGTTCTACCTAGCTGCTTAGCTTCGGAGCAGTTTGCTACTAGCTGAATAAGATCATTAGATGTAAGGTTTTCAGGGGTCTGGCGAACAATTCCAAAATATGATGGGCTTTTTACTTTGGCATTCGAAGATAGATCATGATCGTTGAGAGCGTGTGCTACTGACTGAGCATCTTTATCTGACAAAATAAGCGGCCAAGCATCCTTACGGGGCTTTAATTCAATAGTACGATCACAACTATTGCCACAAATTTTACTAAGAAACTCTTTTCGCGATACGGTATCGTCAAGATCTTTGGCTGGGTTCTTCAAGACTATTCTGTAGGTCGGATTTGAAACCTGGGACGAGTCGTTATGCGATGAACCAATATTAGCCCTGAGTATTTCAGAATCAACTGGATTATTAAAGTTTAGGCATAACTCATTGACTTTCCGAGTAAGTGTAGCAGTTGTTTCACCGGGCACTACAGGCACCTCATCAGGTTCAAAAATTACAAAACGGGGTAGGACCACTTAACGTTCATCACAGAGATCAAGACATCTAATCATATCTCTGACACTACCAATTATCTTTTGTCTATCTGTAGCACGTGTAGAAACAGCAGCTTCGGTTCACAACAATTTCTTGGCTTCAAGTATCAAATCAGTGGCAAAAAATTCACAAGCAGTTTTCGCAAAATCAACACAAGCAATCCCCGCTTTTCTTGCTCGATAAAAGAGATTTAGCACTATTCCAAATCAGTTTCTCGCCCGTCATCGCAGAGTAAAATGAAACAATTGGACACATAAAGAGAGAAGTTTGTGACCGGGACTAGGTTAGCGTCATTAATAATCCAGTGAGAGCAGAGTACAATATCCAAAACAAGAGTTCAAATTGACCGAATATTATTACAAAAACAGGCTTATAGCAGAGCTTTGAAATATTTCACAATTTCTGAGGTAAAAAGAGCTTACTGATTAAATAAATTCCTAAAATATCCAATTTAAACCAGCTGTATATACTTTGAACTCTGATTCAATACTGAATTAGTTTCCTTGAAAGTATAGTTGTCTTTAGAAATCAACTGATTGCCAACTTTAAAATTTTGACGGACAATGAGCATTATCAAATTCAATTGATGTTGCTTATTTAAATTTACAGTTGAATGTGACAACACATTCGAAAATGTGATGCTATCCTTGAAACTTCATAATTTTAAAATAACCAAGAGACTAATTCTTAGAAAATTCAGTTCAGTTTTCAGTTCAGTTATAAATAGACCTAAGATGGGCCCAGGGGTAACAATGTTGTTATTTTGATGTTTTTGGTACTTGAAGATATGTTAGTAGGTAAAGTTGTACAGTATACCGTGGAAAAATTCTAAAAATGAATGCTACTCCAGCGTTGCCTGATTTATGTTTTATTTTATTTCAGTTGCCAAAAGCTCCAAGTGGTAGCACAAACGGAACAGGGAAAAGCAGACCAAGGGGTACGAGTGGTGGAAAAAAGAAAATGGCTGGTGCTGCACCGGATTCGGAGGATGAAGATATGGCAAAACCTATGTCATATGATGAGAAACGACAGCTCAGTTTGGATATAAATAAACTACCAGGTACTCTTATTAAATAAACTACATAAGTACTCTTATTCTTGACGTTTTGACGGTTATTTGACGTTGCAATGTACAGATTTGACCTTGACCTTTTGATATAAAGATCTTATGAATGAATATAGAATAAGTCTTGTCATTCTGTCTCATTTACTATAATTTTACTTTGTTAAACGTCTCGTTTACTCTCCTTTTCATGGAAATAAATGGGCAAAACTAATTAGTTAAATTTGATGATTTTTTTTATGTTTTGGCGTTGTCATGTACAGATTTGACGCTTGACATTCTGATATAAAGATCTTATGAATGAATATAAATTATTTTTTGTCATTTTGTCTCATTTACTATCATTTTACTTTATTATAGGTCTCGTTTACTCTCATTTCTATTGAAGAAATGATCACAAATAATGTTGTGATGTACAGATTTGACGCTTGACATTTGATATAAAGATCTTATGAATAAAGTAATTTTCGTCATTTTTGTCTTTTTTACTTTCATTTTACTTTATTATACGTCTCGTTTTCACTCATTTTCATCGAAATAAATGAGCAGAACTAATTATTTAAATTTTATAAGTTGGTGATTTTTTGACGTTTTGAACATTTTCATGTTTTGACATTGTGATGTACAGATTTGACGCTTGACATTCTGATATAAAGATCTTATGAATGAACATAAATTAATTTTCGTCATTTTCGTCTCATTTACTTTGATTTTACTTTATTATACAGTCTTTCACTCTCATTTTCATGGAAATAAATGAGCAAAACTACTTAGTTAAATTTGACGATTTTGATGATTTTTTGACGTTTCGATGTTTTGACGTTGTAATGTACAGATTTGACTCTTGACATTTTGATATAAAGTTCTTATGAATTAATTGGAATTAATTTTTGCCATTTTTGTCTCGTTTATTCTCATTTTCATGGACATAAATGAGCAAAACTAATTAGTTAAATTTGATAAATCTGATGATTTTTTTAATGTTTTGAACGTTTTGATGTTTTAGCGTTGTCATGTACAGATTTGTCGCTTGACATTTTGTTATAAAGATCTAGTGAATGAATATAAATTAATTTTTGTCATTTTGTCTCATGTACTATCATTTTTCTTTATTATAGGTCTCGTTTACTTTCATTTTCATGGAAACAATGATCAAAACTAATTAGTTAAATTTGATAATTTTGATGATTTTTTGACGTTTTGATGTTTTGACGTTGTGATGTACAGATTTGACGCTTGACATTTTGATATAAAGATCTTATGAATTAATATAAATTATTTTTGCCATTTTTGTCTCGTTTACTGTCATTTTACTTTGTTATACGTTTCGTTTACTCTCATTTTCATGGACATAAATATGCAAAACTAATTAGATAAATTTGATAAGTCTGATGATTTTTTGAATGTTTTGATGTTTTGACGTTGTGATATACAGATTTGACGCTTGACATTTTGATATAAAGATCTTATGAATTAATATAAATTAATTCTCGTCATTCTTTCTTATTTACTATCATTTTAATTTGTGAAAGGTCTCGTTTACTCTCATTTTCATGGGAAAATGATTACAACTAATGAGTTAAATTTAATGATTTTTTGACGTTTTGAACGTTTTGATGGTTTGACGTTGTGATGTACAGATTTTATTCTGAAAGATGAAAGTAATTTTTGTCATTTTTGTCTCATTTACTTTCATTTTACTTTATTATACGTCTCGTTTACTCTCATTTTCATGGAAATAAATGAGCAAAACTAATTAGTGAATTCGATAAATTTGGTGTTTTTTTGACGTTTCGAACGTTTTGATGTTTTGACCTTGTGACGTACAGATTTGACGCTTGACATTTTGATATAAAGATCTTATGATGAATCTAAATTAATTTTCTCATTTCTGTCTCATTTACTTTCGTTTTACTTTATTATACACTCTTTTACTCTCATTTTCATGGAAATAAATGAGCAAAACTAATTAGTTAAATTTGACGATTTTGATGATTTTTGACGTTTTGAACGTTGTGATCTACAGATTTGACGCTTGACGTTTTGATATAAAGATCTTATGAATGAATATACGTTAATTTTCTTCATTTTTGTCTCATTTACTAACCTTTTTACCATATTGTACGTCTCGTTTACTCTCATATTCGTAGAAATAAATGATGAAAAGTAATTAGTTAAATTTTGACAGCGCTTCTTGTTAAGGAATAGACTGGTGTTGGTGTTGAGAAAATATATTTAACATATTTTTAAAGTACTAAGGACAGCGAATTATTTGGAATTTGCCCTGAGACTTTTTATGATTTTGAGATTTTACGAGAATTTTTATGATTCGGATATCAATAAGTACCACATACGCTTATCTTACGGGTTTTTTTTGCGCGTTCCACGTTTTGACGTTTCGTTCTGACGCTGTGGATGTATAGATTTGACGCCTAACGATTTGACACAAAGATCTTACCATTGAATATTCATTAATTTTCGTCAGTGAAGCAAATTAGGCAATTAACTTTGCCGTGAAGAAAATTTAGTAAAATTATTTATCTAAATTTAACAACAGTCCTCGTCAATGAATAGGCTAATGCTGATGTTGGAAAAGTATATTTAACTTATTTTTAAAGTACCATGGACAGTGAATCCTTTGGAATTTGCACTGAGACAACTTTAATTCTTATGATTTGGATAAAATAAAAACTGCTTTTAACGAGTTTAATTAAATTATTTATAAACATGCATATTTTTTTTGTTAAATTGGTTTAAAGATTTAAGTTTTAGTAGCTATAATTAATTGTTGTATCTGAAGGTATATACTTCTTCTGGAACTTGCAATTTTACGACAATCCTACAAAATAGAGGTCGCTACGTCTGCCGTAAAACTTGAAATTTAATCATGATTTTTAATCCTTAGAGTACTAAGCAAACCAAAATAAACATGTTTCGCCACGTTGGACATAATTATAGGACATTCTACTTCTAAGGCAGAAATCAGTAAGAAGAAATATACCATATAATTCCCCATTCAATGCTCTTTCCGAACACAAAGTTACTGATGTCAGTATTATGTCCAAGCCTACCCTGATTGGTCTAGATACATTAATACAAAAAAAATTTAAGAAACGTATCAAAAATATATTTATATTCATTTTGATATGTTTTTGCGAGTCGGACAAACAACCCCCCTCCTGGATACGACCTTGGCCTATAGCGTAATTACTGCATTACTGAAAACGACTTGTATTTTGAACTATGTGTTGTTTATTGTCATAAATAACCAGTAAAGCAAAAAAATAAAATAAATTTACAAGCCCAACCAAGGCCTAAAACTAAACGTGGTCTTATTCCTACCCACCTCTCAAATCTTCCAAAGAGCTTGAGCGTCATTTGCGCTTTATTGAAAACGATATGTGTTTTTCAACAGCACGCCTCTTTGGTACATGCAACGCTTTAGCGTTACCTCCAATGGAAGGACTAAATCTCTTTTAAGATTTTGGACCATCGCAATTACGTGTTTTCGTTTCAATTTAATGCCACGCAAAGAGAAATTATTTGGAGTCTATGTGGCGTGTATTGTCTCCGTTTTTTAGGGCTCATAAGAGGGCAGCCATGGAATTAAAGTGCCATCTGATTGATGGAACAAGTGGAATTTGAATGCTGTCTGAATTACGAAGCTGGTGTATAGAATAATCAGAGACAAGACCTAAAACTAGGGAAGCCAATAAATTATCAAATTAATAAATTGGCAAAAAATGGTCAAAATAACAAATTTACGTGACAATCGTTTAAAATTTTCCTGTTCTGCTGATATCGCCATTTAATTCTATCGTTAGATTTTTCAAATAGATGCTGTTCTGGAATGCTTCAGTCAATTAAATTCTTTCAGATTAGTAGTCAATTAAAGTAGTCAACTAATGCTTCAATTCATTAATGCTTCAATGCTTCAATTCATTAATGCTCAACTAATGCTTCAATTCATTAATGAATTAGTTGAGCATTAATGAATTATTTGAGCAATTCATTAATGAATTAGTTGAGCATTAATGAACTTCAATTCATTAATGCTCAACTAATGCTTCAATTCAATTAAAGTAGTCAACTAATGCTTCAATTCAATTAAAGTAGTCAACTAATCTGAAACCTGAATGCTTCAGGTTTCAGATTAGTAGTCAATTAAAGTAGTCAATTAAAATAACTGCAAGAAAGAAAGAAATTTGAAAAATAGCCGGCAAAAGAGGCGTTTAGCGTACCATAGAGAAAATGTTTTCGTTAGGCCGCACATTCTGTCGTTATCTCCATTATGGCCTATTCTATGGGAAGGGGACAAAATAGCTCTGCGTTATTGTTATTGGAAGTACCTTCTTAACCTCTAACGTTTGGGGCAGAAATTTGCGAGTAACAGCAAAATACGGAGCTACTGATCCTCTCACATTGAAAGACAGAATATAATTAGAAGTTCGCTTGGTCAGAACCATTACTTTTACGGGTTATCTTATTAAAGTGTTATATAATATATTTGTTTTGTTTTGTGGATTTGTTTTCAAGTTTTTCTGTTTTTTTTTTTTTTTTGCTACTGTGTAGATTGTTCTACATTTCATTATTATTATTATTACATTATTATTTTGCACTCAGCTGTTTTTCATTCGCGATGTTTTAATTTTCTTCACTATATGCTGTCGTTTGCTTTTATCACGGATGCGGTTGCATTTGCTCTAAATTGTTTTTCGTTTTGTTTTTAATTTCACTCACTATATCCTTACTGCCGTTGCGCTAAACTGATTTCTTATGTATTATTTTGTTTTTTTCGCTTTATGTCGTCATTTGCGTATTTCGTCTGCCGTAAAACTTGAAATTTAATCATGATTTTTAATCCTTAGAGTACTAAGGAAACCAAAATAAACATGTTTTGTCACGGTGGACATAATTATAGGACATTCTACTTCTAAGGCAGAAATCAGTAAGAAGAAATATACCATATAATTCCCCATTCAATGCTCTTTCAAAATACAAAGTCACTGATATCAGTATTATGTCCAGGCCTACCCTGATAGGGCTAGATAGACTAATATACAAAAGTTTGCTGATACTGCAGGCTCTTGTTAGTTTTGTCTATTTTCACCCATCTTATGTCTATTCATATTTGATAACTGCGTTTTTCTAAGATTTTACTTGGGTTGTTTTAAAATTATTAAATTGTTTTGGTACTGGCGTAAAAGCTATATAGCCTATGGCAAGAACGTATCCAAGATTTATTTTTCGGGAGGGGGGGGGGGGGGTACAAAAACAAACTTTAAAAAAGGTATCAAAAATAGGTCTAAGGGTGGCTATTATCATGACTGCTATTAGACGTGCAGCTTCGACTCGACGAAATGTGCATGTCCCTTTTCTCTGTTTTCTTTTCCTTCTTTTCTTCAGGAGACAAGCTTGGGAGAGTGGTTCATATTATTCAGTCCCGTGAACCTTCATTGCGTGATTCAAATCCGGATGAGATTGAAATCGACTTTGAGACTTTAAAGCCATCAACTCTTAGAGAATTAGAAAATTATGTGGCACAATGCTTAAGGAAAAAGCCCAGCAGAAAACCATACAGTAAGTCCTCTTGTATATTCTAGCTTGTTCTGAGTTTCTTGCAAAAAATAGGCAAAATCGTGGTAGAATGTACAAAACAGTTATATATTTCACACTGTATAGAGGAAGGTGCAGTAAAATTCATTCTCCTTCGGAGATTGATAGAAGAATTGGGAGGCGAAGAAAAATAAGTGTCCGCCCTCTGGATATCCATTTTCTCCTTATGAGTGAATTCAGTGATTTCCTTTCAATACCCTTGTCATGACCTCCTTGAAAAAGAAAGGTGGAAAGCGGGTATTCCCCCCACTCCTATATTCTCGAAACTGAAGAATTTCTTGTAGATTGGATTAAGGAATGAATCCAACCTCTTACGAATCCAACCTCCTGTGGCAATTCAGGAACTTCAAATCCACTTCAGATTCCCATATATCTTGTTCATTTTGTGAACACCAGTGAAAAATAAGCTTAATACAAGTTAATAATAAGCCTAATAGAAATACAAGTGTCTGCCCTCTGGATTTTCCTTCAATACCCTTGTTTTTTCTTTTCAATGAGATTACAAGCTCTTGGCAATTTTACCAAATATGCAAGCAGGGTTTCAAAATTCCCTTAAAATCAAAGAAGGAAAGCCAAATGGCTTAAGGAAAAAATACAAAATCTTACCAACTCTTATTTAGAGCAATCTTGGAACCTCAAATCCACTTTTATTCCCCATTACCTTCTTCATATTCTGAACACTGTTGAAAAAACTCATGAAAACCTAATACTTGCCAAAATTTAATTTCCATTGATTTCCAAAAAACATTTGATCTTGTTAACTACAATATATTACTTGAAAAACTTGTCAATGAATCAGATATTAATTCTTCCTTTGTGAAATCGGTTGCCTCCTTCTTATCAAATAGATTACATACAAGTAGTTAAATACCTTAATCATTATTCTAACCCTCTCCCTTTTCACAATGGAGTACCTCAAGGTACTCTCCTAGGCCCCCTCCTTTTTTCGGTCAAGATTAACAGCCTGGCTAAGGAAGCTCTTAACAAATGGAAGTTTGCTATTGACATTACGGTTCTAGAAACTTACTATAGAAATTAAATGAGCGACCCTGTGAGCATCCCCACTGCATTTTATTTACTCCTATCCCTCCTGAAATTTCTGCGTCTTCCTTTAAATTACTTGGCGTCACAATCTCTTCCAATTTAAGTGGGGTATCCGTGTTAAAAACATCCATAACAACTGCAAATATCTCCCTTCTTAAACTTCTAAATAAATTTGTTATCCTCCCTTCACGTTTCTTAAAGATTTATGCTTCTTTTGCCCGCCCTCATCTCAAATATGCTTGTCAAGTTTGGCACACTTGCTCTTCCCGAAAAGTCAGATAAAATTGAATCTATCCAAAAAAAGAGCCCTGCGAATAATTGTCAAGGAAGGTAAAATCCCATAGTCTCTTATTTTAAAAAAGCTAGGTTAGAAACGCTTGAGTGCATGCCAGGTATGTGAATGTCTCTTTTAATTTTTTTTCATATTTATTATTTTTGTTTTATAATTAAAATTTGGCACTCTTTTGGCAATCTTTTAATTTTTGTTGCTTTTTATAATGTTTTGTCTGTCCTGTTTTTATTTATTGACCCCGAAATTTCAATTCATCCCCTCGGGGCTTGTGATAGTAACTTTTTTTAAATAAATATTTTATCTATCTTATTTCAGTAGGTCAATTTGAATACCCTAGCGTGTTCGGAATGGAATTTTGCAAAATGAATTTGACCTTTCATGGCACAATGTGCCAAAATTTTTAGGGAAAGAGCACAGCAGAAACAAAAATACAATTGGCCAAAATTATATTCTGGCATGGTTGTGCGTCTGCGTAAAACTTGACAAAATCGTTGCACAGTGCGTCACAATTGTGTGCCTCAGAGTTTAGGGGGGGGGGGGGAATTTGCAATCAGAATATTAAAAATAAAGATCATTCTTATTGGGATTAGTTTTTTTTTTCATTTTATATTATTTTCTTTACCTGCATCTTTTTTTATTACCCACAGTTTTAAGACTAATTTACGAGTCGAAATTTTTTTTTTCTTTTAGGGAGAGGGGCTAACTTGTTCATTGCACTCCCCCTTGATTCCACCCTCGCTACAAATATATATCTGAAATCCGATTACGAAAACAAGACAAAAATTGATTTCCTATTTAGAAACAAGATTCAACATTATTCAAAAATAAGGATAACTTTACCGTCACATCGCAAATCCGATGTAGGAAGGTAATCTTCCCCCCTCCCCCTGATATTTTTCTCAGAATGTTTACTATGATTTTTTTTTTTTTTTTTTTTTTTTTTTTTTTTTTTTTTTTTTTTTTTTTTTTTTTTTTTTTTTTTTTGTAGTCTAGTGCTCTGTTATCACAATGTTGTTAATATTAGCTAAAACATAACAGTAAACAGTTTTTTTTCTTTTCTTTTGACAAGCAGGAAAACGAGGTGAGTAATTTTATTGCTATTTTGAGCAGTTGTGACTTGTCAGTGAGAGATAAGATTGTGAGTAATTACTTAATATTTATGTACAAAGAAGTTCGCCTAATAATTTTTCAAATTGTAAAATATTTTTCGTTTTCAGTTACTTTAATCTGTTCTTATTACTTACATTTTGTAAATTATATATTAAGTGTTCCCTCTTTTATTAATATTTCTTTTAAAAAAATGCAAGGCTGGTAATCTGTAAAACTTTTAGACTGTTATTTTCTTCTTTTTTTTGTAATTTACTTTTTGAATTATTTTGTTTTAACTTAACTGTTTAGTTATTATTGAAATAACTTTTTTACGGCATTTTTTATTAAATAAATTTGGCTTGCAGTGTGTTAAATTTTTACTTAAGTATTGTCTTTTTAATTTATCTACAAATTAGTTTCTAATTTATTTTATTAATTTAGATTTTTCTATTTATTTTTGGATCACCCATAAAATAATTCTTTTATTATCTTTTTTATAGAAGAAGTTTAGCTACCAGTCTATCAAGAATCGACGTCATTTATAAAAATCCGATTATAGGTTTTGATTTTAAGCCCTTTAAGTTTTCTGATGCATTTTTTCTTTATATCATCCTAATTCGCTTTCAGCAAGTTTTTGTGTCTCGCTTACGTTATTCTTCTGTGTATTAAACATTGTATTATGTATTTTCGCTTGTGCACAGAGCAGAATATCCACCAGACATTTCAGAGGACTTCCTCTAGGGGTGGTGGTGGCTAAAAACGCTTCCTCTTTGTCTCACTACCTCTACCCTTGTTCCTGTTCCCTCTCACCTTCTCTGTTTGCCTCTACTTCTGTGTCCCTCTTTCTGTATATATTACTTTGCTTCTTTCTGTGTCTCTTTATCTCCGTCTCTATTTCTTTCTCCGCTTTCCCCCCTCTCTTTCTTTTCTCTTGTTCGCCTTTTCTCCTATTTCTTTTTCTATCATTTCCTTGAATCCAATTGTCATTAAAAATCTGCTAACACAAGGAACAAACAGCTAATCCACTGACTATTTTT